>JAOTRH010000025.1:6905902-6945734 GCA_034768845.1 Heliamphora exappendiculata
ATTTACTAAGGGGCTGCACAAGAAGCAATTTGATGTTTTGATGGGCAAGCTGACTATGGAAGATATCTTCAAGCCAGTTTGAGGGGGAGTGTTGAAAAATTAAGAAGATATGGCTGATTGTATGGAGGTAATTAGGCAAGACTGTATGGTTGTAAATTAGGAAGATATGGCTGATTGTATGGCTAATTATATGGTTGATTGTATGACTGTAAATTAGGTAGTAATTAGTCAATGATTATAAATTAAGAATGTATCTTTATTAGGTAGACTAATTAGTGATTCTTTTATTAGTTCAGACCCTTGTAATTTCTATAAGTAGAGATTAGTGTAATTCAAGATTTGATTAAATGAATGAGAAAATTATTTCCAAACTATTCTCTTTGTCTACACTTTTTTGACATGTGGCCCAAGCATTTCGTTGCTTGGAGGCTGATCATCCTGTAATCTACCTTGTTTTCTAACCCTTGGGTCCAGGCACTTCATTGCTTGGAGGCTGATCATCCCGTGATCTGCCCTGTCCTCTGACCCTTGGGTCCAAGCACTTCGTTGCTTGGAGGCTGATCATCCTGTGATTTGCCCTACTTTTTGACCCTTAGGTATAGGCACTTCGTTGTTTGGAGGTTGATTATCTTGTAATTTGCCCTGCCCTCTGACCCTTGGGCCCAAGCACTCCGTTGCTTGGAGGCTGATCATCCTGTGATCTGTCCTGCATTCTGACCCTTAGGTCCAGGCACTTCATTGCTTGGAGGTTGATCATCCTGTGATCTTCCCTGCCCTCTGACCCTTAGACCCAGGCACTTCGTTTTTTGGAGGTTAATCATCCCGTGATCTGCCCTACTCTCTGACCTTTAGGTCCAGGCACTTCGTTGCTTGGAAGCTGATCATCCTATGATCTGCCCTGCCTTCTAACTCTTGGGTCCAAGCACTTCGTTGTTGGGAGGTTGACCATCTACTCACAAAAATTAAATTCAACAATATAACATCTTTCATTTAAGATTTATTCAAAAACTTTGTGGAATACATGCACCGATTTCGTGTGACTATGAGGCTATTGTCATGCCTTGGAGCTACTTGTCAAGGGTAGTATTTCTACAAATGCTCTGCGTTCTAAGGGTGAACCAAATCTTTGTCCCCCATAGTTTGAAGACGATATGATCCTTTTCCACATGAATACCTTACCACGTATGGCCCTTCCAGTTAGCCCCCAGCTTGCCATTAGAAGGATTTTTGGTTGCTAGAACAACTTTCCTAAGCACAAGATCACCAGGGCTAAACTTTCTTTCTTTCACATGAGAGTTGTAGTACATGCGCATGCGTTCTTGAGAAACTGCTATTCTGATAGTTGACTTCTCTCTGATCTCTTCGATGAGGTTGAGCTCCACTGAGTTCCTAATCATTTACCTCATGGTTGAAGTAATTTACTCTAGTGGTGGTCAGACCAATTTCCATGGGGATCACTGCTTCATGACCAAAGTGAGCAGGTATGGGGTGGCCTCGGTTGGTGTCCTGGATGTGGTCTTGTATGCCCAGAGCACGTTAGGAAGCTCCTTCTAACCAGACCTTCTTTGAATTTTCCAGCTTTGTTTTGACAATTTTGAGCAGCGACCAATTCGTTACTTTTACCTGACCATTGGATTGCAGATGGGTTGGAGAGGCGAAATGTAACTGGATGCTCAGTTCATCAAAGAACCTTCTGAAATTTCTGTTGTCGAATTGTTTGCCATTGTCCGTGACCAACACCCTAGGGATTCCGTAGCGGCATACGATAGTTTTCCAAACAAAATGGGTAACATTTGACTCCGTGATCTTGGCTAGTGGCTCAGCCTCTACCCACTTGATAAAATAATCGATCGCCACTAATACGAACTTCATCTGCCTTTTAGCCATTGGGAGTGGTCCGATATGTCCAATCCCTACTGCGCAAATGGCTAAGGACTGGTCAGCACCGTCAGCTCATATGTTGGTTGCCTTGTGATGTTTGCGAAGCACTGATACTTATCACACTGTTGCACGAACATCTTTGTATCTTGTAATATGGTTGGCCAGTAGTATCTTTTTCCAGCTAAGGATCGTGAGCCAGAGTGGTTTTCACAAATGCCTTCGTGTACTTCTCTGAGCACATGCTGAATTTCCTGATCTGTCACGCATCGTAGGTAGGGTGAGGAGATGCCCTTCTTGTAAAGTATTCCATCAAGGATTGCGTATCTAGCTGCTCGGAACTTTAGCTTCCTGGCCTTCTTCTTGTCTTCTGGGAGCGTCCTTGCTTGTAAATACTCTATTATGGATCGTGTCCAGCATATTGACTAGATTTCCATTACAGTCTGCTCGCACTACTATTCCTCTATGCTGGGACGATTCGTTGTTTCCATTATCACGTCTCTACTCATGCAGGTCTGCCCAGAGGAGGCTGCCAGCGCTAATTGGTCAGCCTCTTGGTTTTCTACCCTGGGAACTTATTGGAGCTTTACCTATTGGAATTCTTTGATCAAGACCTCTATTACGGCCTTGTACTGTCGGAGTTTGCAGCCTTTTACCTCGTATACCCCACCAATATGTTGTACTACCAACTGCGAATCTGTATTGACCAGGACTTGTGTTGCTCCACATGCCTGCGCCAGCCTCAGCCCCCAGATTAACGCCTCATATTCCGCTTCATTGTTGGTTACTTCAAAATCAAGCCGAACAGCATGTTTTATCTTGTCCCTGTGGGGGGATGTGATCAGTAGGCCTATTCCGCCCACGTTTTTCTGGGCTGACCCGTCAATATTGATCCTCCAAGTGTTTTTGGGGTTTAAATGATTTTCCTCTAGTACCTTCTAGGTTGTCATCTCCCTCGCGCTGACTGCAAGTAACTCCCCTACTTGTTCTATCTTGCTTTCCCAGGTAAATTCTGCTATGAAATCTGCTGCAACTTGTCCTTTTATGGTTGGTCTTGGCCTATACTCCATATCGAATTGGCTGAGCTCAATTGACCACTATACCAACCTACCAGATAGCTCAGGCTTCTGTAATATCTTTTTCAAGGGTTGATTGGTGAGTACCACGATCGTGTGAGCCTGAAAATAAGGTCTGAGCCTTCTTGCTGACATTACTAACGCAAAGGCTAACTTTTCTGCGTCTAGGTATCTACTCTCCCCTCCTTGAAATGACTTACTTGTGTAGTACACAGGTTTTTGTAGGCCCCCCCTCTTTCATTATTAATGCTCAGCTCACAGCGGTATGAGACACTGCTAGGTATAGATACAATTCTTCATGTGGTGCCGGGTTTGACAGCAATGGGGGTCTGAACAAATACTCCTTCAGATCCTTGAAAGCTTGATCACACTCCTCTGTCCAAGTGAAGGCCTTTCTCAGGATTTTGAAGAATGGAAAGCATTTATCTGTTGTACGGGAAACGAAACGATTCAGAGCAGCAATTCTTCCTGCCAATCTTTGCACCTCCTTGGTATTAGTGGGCCTATGCATGTCTAGAATGGCCTTGATCTTATCCGGGTTAACCTCTATGTCCCTCTAACTGACCAGGAAACACAGAAACTCACCAAAAGCTACACCGAAAGCACATTTTGCCGGATTAAGCTTCATGTCGTATCTTCTCAATACCATGAATACCTCGGCTAGATCTTCCAAATGCTGAGAAGCTTTTTTGCTTTTGATAAGCATATCATCCACGTAAACTTTCACATTTCTCCCAATTTGCTTGTGAAACATGGAATTAACCAACCTTTGGTACGTCGCTCCTGCGTTCTTCAGGCTAAAAGGCATCACCCTGTAGCAGTAGAGTCCCTGCGATGTAACAAAGGCAGTCTTTTCCAGGTCAGGAACATGCATCAGAATCTGATTGTAACCTAAGAATGCATCCATGAAGCTGAGCAGCTCATGCCCAGCTGCTGAGTCCACCAGGAGATCAAACCGGGGTAGCGGGTAGCTGTCCTTTGGGCAAGCTTTATTCAGATCCATAAAGTGGATGCACATTCTCCATTTCCCGTTTGGTTTCTTCACCATGACTACATTAGCTAGCCAATCAGGATAAGTGACCTATTTGATAAACCCAGCGGTTCTCAGCTTATCTACTTCTTCAGCGATTGCTTCATTCTTTGGTTGGGCAAACACTCGTTGCTTTTGCTTGACCGGCTTCACCCGTGGGTCTATATTCAAGCAGTGGACCATGATGGCTGGATCGATGCCCAGCATGTCATTGTTGGACCATGCGAAGACATCCTTGTGCTGGGATAAGAACTCCTTGAGGGGCTTTTTCAATTCTTCTAGTAGCTGAGCACCCACTTTGATTGTTTTAGTCTGGTCAGATTGGTCAATGTGGACTTCCTCTAGCTCCTTAGCGGGCTCCCCCTTCTCTGATCAGTATCACTCCTAACTTCCATTTCTTCAATGTTCAATGTCTCCCTAGGGGTGTTTTCTTTGAGGAATGTAACGTAGCATTCTCTGGCTGACACCTGATCACCCCTAGCATAATCAACTCCCTATGCTCCTGGGAATTTGACCAACAAATGATAAGTGGAAGTCACGGCTTTGAACTGGTTAAGGGCAGTCCTGTCCAGGATAACATTATACGCAGAAGGGGTGTCCACTACTAAAAATGTTACCATTTTTGAGATCTTCTCTGATCCGTTCCCCAATGTTACAAGCAACTGACTGGACCCTAACGAGTACACCTTTTCTCCAGCAAACCCCACAAGCGGGGAGATCATAGGCTAGAGCTTGTTTCTTCCCACGTTCATCTGGTTGAAAGCTGCTGCGAAGAGTATGTCGGCTAAGCTGCCATTGTCCACTAATACCCTTCACACCGTATGATTACTGAGCACTAGGCTTATAACGATAGGATCGTCGTGAAGCTGTTGGATTCCTTGACAGTCCTTTTCCGAAAAGGAGATTATGAATCTATCATGCCTTGTGAATTCTGCCCTCTCTTAGCCGAATGGACCCTGGGATTCATCCCTTAGTCTCTTTGAGTGTGCCTTCCTAGATGACTTAAAAGTTCCACCACGTGCAAAGCCTCCTGCAATCGTCCTGATCTCCAAGTGAGGTTGATTTCTCCTTCCCTCATTCCGGTCGAGATTTCGGTGGTCAGGGAGTTCCTATCTGATTTTTGAGATGACTTAAAATGGTCTAACTTTCCCTCTCTGATCAACTTCTCTATCTGATTTTTGAGATCATAGCAATCTTCTGTATCATGACCGTGGTCTTTGTGAAACTGGCAGTATTTGCTGTTAAAGCGCTTTGTAGGGGGGGTTTTTAACTTTCCTGGCCACTTAAGATCCGGATCTCTTTTGATATAAAGCAAGATCTTCTCTAAGGATGCCTTGAGGGGAGAGTAGTGCTGGTATCTGGTTTCATACGGTTTTTTGGTGGATGGCTCCAACCTCCCTCCTTTGGTCTGATTAGAATATTTTTTCACCCCCTTCTGCTCAGGCTCCCTCGGCCTCTTTTCTCTTTGCATTGAGACCTCCCTTGCCTTGGATCGCCTTGCATCAATGGCGTCTTCTGCATTCATGTGCTTTCGGGCCTTGAGCATCAATTCGGCCATGTCCAAGGGTGGTATTTTAGAGAGGGAGATGAGGAACCGGGATGGCAAAAGGCCTCCCACGAAGGCAGTTAAGGCAATTTTATCATTTATCTCGTCCACTTGCAATGCCTTGTGGTTAAAGCAATTCACATAGTCCCTTAGACTCTCTCCTTTTGCTTGTTTGAAATTTAGGAGGGAAGTGGCAGTTTTCTTGTGTCGCTGACCTCCAATGAAATGGATGACAAATAATTTGCTCAATTGAGGGAAAGATATGACGAATTCCGGCTTCAACTTAGCAAACCAGATCCTTGCAGGACCATTAAGGGTGGTTGGAAATGCCCTGCACATCACCTCCTCTAGGATAGCGTGAAGGTACATCATGAATTTGTAGGCGTCTAGATGGTGTAGGGGATCGGAGGTTCCATCAAACATATCTATTTGAGGCATTTTGAACTTTTGAGGGAGGGGAGTCGCCATTATCGACGGAGTGAATGGGGAGCCGATTTTGTGCATCAACTCCTCTAAGGTAGAAAGAGTTTTTGCTCTAATTGCTTGCATCATATCATTGACCTAGGCTTTAACTTCCTTTACTTGTTCGTTCCAGGCCGTAGAGACCTCAGATGGTTCCACTCTATCCTTTTGGTTGTTGGGTTCTACCCCCAGAGGTCCGCCTTCGGGGGTGGCAGTATCACATGGAGTCCACTTCCCACTTCTTCCAATCCCCCAGCCCCTGGCGGAGATTTCGAGCTACACTTAACTCGATCTGCATCTCCTTGCCCCTCTGGGAGGATTGGTGGTCTAGGAATTGGTGGGAACTCAGCCTGTCCTCGAACATGTTGTAGCAATTCTTGGTTTTGTTGTACCAGCTGGAGGATCCCGTGTGTTAGGGGGGTATGAAGTTGCTGATGCATTTGATCTGGTTGGGGGGGATCCTCAGGTAACCTCGCTGGGGGTAATCTCTCCCTACTTCCGTCCTCCACCATGGATCTAGTTTGAACCATTCATTAATCGGCACACCAAATCGAGCTGTAAAGGAAAAAATTCCCACAAACTGTGCCAAATGTTGGTGCCCAATTAATTATGGCCCTTCTCTCCTGTATGAAGCTCCACCTGAAATGAATTAAGAGGCAAAGAACCGTTAAAAAGGGGCACCAGAAGGTTTTCCGGCATATCCCCTCTGACGGTCTAGTCAGTCATTTTCTCAGAGAAGAGATATCCAGTAGGAATGAGGGTGCAGTTAGAGAAAAGTTACGTGAAGTTACCTTTGTGAGACTGCTGCCAGGCTTTATATATTTTGACCTCCTAACACGTGGATAACAAACTACGTTTAGGTCGTTGCAACCGAATAATCAAGAATCTGGCCCTATCCAATATGCCCGTCGGTGTACTCGCGTTTTTACCCATAACGTACCAAGCCCGCAGAGGATGGTTGCCTATAACTAGTCTTGAGCAGCTTGATGACTTCCTGGTCAGCCAGACGGCTTTCTGACCAGCCGAATAGTTATCTTTCCCAAAGGAGCTATGAGCATCTTGCCTTGATCACGGGTAGCCCTACTCTGGTATGATCAGGAAGGGTGATCTGACCAGGAAGAGCTTTGACTTTCGTTTTCAGTTATCAAATCTCACCTCCTCATTAGCCACATTTTTAAATACATCAAAACTGCTATTTCTTGCCAGCCTTAAAAATGTTAAATAATTGTCTCAAATTCAGCTTTTTGGGACTTTACAGAATGGTATCACTATCACACCCATAAGGAAAGCAGAAAAGGGTTATCCATAGCAAGAAAAATAAATCAAGTCCCAGTGCACAGTATTAGTTTTGGAGGATATGAGAGCAAGTTTCAGGGATTCGTTTAATTGCACCAATATGAAGGCAATATATTGCTCAGATACTAAAATAGCTACTAGCTGCAGGAATAATTGGGATTTTTAAGATATGCACTGGCGTATATCAACTTCTACCAGGGAAATCAGCACGGTGATTATTCTTACCCCCTGGGTTCATAGCCAATGCAGCCTTTTTCAAAGAAGCTAAACCTGTGAAGCGTGCTAGAGTGCCGGGAAGAGCTAAAAATGACGTAGAAAAGATGATTGGCATCACTCCTGAACTATTCACCTGCTCAATTGAAAATGTCAATGTAACAAAATAAGATAAAATTTGACATAAACAAAATATATTTTTTTCATATATATAGAAAAACCGGATAGTAACAATGAAAGACACAATACAGAAAATACAAAACATTAAGGAATGAATACCTTGCATGTTTATTCACAATTTCACATAACTGAAGAAAATAAAAAATTAATAAAAATAAACCAAACTACACTAAGTCTTGTATTCCAATTAACTAAGGTCGGCAACATAAATCCTTTTTTGCCATTGTACTTTGTTAAGGGATACATATTGAGTTAGATTCAATAAGCTCATATAATTTCTACTATAACATTCAATGTCAGTTTAGGTCTTTTCCTTCCCATAGTATTATTTTCATTAACAAGAATGCTATAAATCTTTTTTACTATTGCATCTATTGGTCAAATATGTCCAAAATACCTTGGTTTACTTTCTCTCATCTTCAATTAGTGTACCCCTTGCCATTGCATGAACGTTATCCAGCCCAATATTTATCGCATATAGTATTGCTAGTCTAATAGTAATCCTCTAAATTTTGCTAACAATTTTGTGCGCATTAGTCAGTCACATAATACGCAAGAAGTGCCCTTTCACGTGAACCAATCGACTTTGATTCCAAGTTACATGATCCGGAGTATCTCCAACCTTGTTAATAATCAAAACTAGATGGCATCCTTGCATTGCAACAGTAATTATATTATTAGTAATTTGGTCAATTATTAAGATTATAGTGGCCATTTTTTGCATCATTGCATACGACAATAAACTAAGATGCGCGGGAAATACAGGAGGCTGGAGTTTGAGACGAGATACTAGACTATTGCTATGGGGTTGAGTTGACGGCCAATGTAAAACCTATAGTATTGTCACACTACATAGATCCTAAAAATTCTTTACGTAGGGAGTTCACTACTTGCGACGCACTGTATCAAAGCCCAGCCGAAGTGTTGCGAGAAATTAGAAGGGCTAGCTAGGGCATTCTTGAAACTATGACCATATCAAAACCTATAGTCACCTTTATGAACATAGATCCTACAAATTCTTTAGTTGTGGTCGATGCACTACATCGAAGCCCAAGTATCATGAGACGTGAGTAAAGGTTAGCAACAGTGTTCCTAGGAACTATGAACATATGAAAATTAATTGGTAAAGGAATGGAATTAGTTAGGATGATGGTTAAGGAGAGTTACATTATCTTGTTTACGAGAAAGTAAATGGTTAGGAAAAAAAAGGGAAAAATTGAAGCAATAGGATATAAAATTTGGTATACATGAAAAGAGAAACATAGGAATGAATCAGAGTAATTGTAGATAAAATTCTAAAAGAATAAGAGGTAGAGTTTAAAAGAAAAAGAAGATAAAACAATATTATTTAAATTAGTGTTAGAAAAAGATATACTAAATATAATTAGAAATTATGGGGTTCAAACAGGATTAGATGAATCTATAAAACAACAATCTTGAATGATTTACATGGGTTAGTACAAGGCATATCAACCAAAGAGAGTTAATATAGGTGGTGGTTTTAATGGACATGTAGGGTGCACTAGTGAGGATATGAGAGTACAGGTTTTTGTCCATTTTTATTTGAAATAATCAGTAGCTGGTATATGAGAGAGTACATGGGTTTTTTTTATTTAAAATAAGAAATGACAAAGGTAGTGCTATCTAGGAATTTGCAAGGGTATATGATTTTGCAATAGATAGGACATACTGTAGGAAAAATGGATGAATACTTACTAACATTTATAAGTGGAAGGAATATTAGTCGAAATGGATCTACTTCTTTCCATGAGAGTTTAGAAAGAAACAATTAAAGATTGTAAAGTAATAGTATGAGAGAAGACGTATTGCAGATGGAAGAGGAAGAATAGGGGATATACGCGAATAAGATATGAAATCTAAAAGGTGAAAACTTAGTTACCTTAAAGAATAAAACTATTAAGGAGGGAAAAGGAACTTTGATTGCAGAAACTAATTCTTTGTATCGTGAGATAGCTAGTGGTAGTAAACAAAAGAGGTACTTCGCGAATCTGAAAGAAGTGAGCCACCGTCGAAAGAAACTTGTTAGTAAAATGAATAGGTTCAAAATTGAAACAAAAGGAGATTGTTAAAACTTTTTTCCGACACGAGTAATGAAAATCTGGAAGTTATAAAGTAGGTTTATGAGGGTCTGTATCTTAAGTTAAATTCTCAGGATGTCTAAATATATAACTCAAACTTCCCAAATAAGAGAAAGAAAAGGTAAAGACCAAACTACCGGCATTAGGAATTTTTAAAGGCGAGGATAAGTGATGCGGATAATATGTGGGATTGTATTTTATTAGGATGAGAGTTTATTCTCTTTCCTTATTACTATTTAGGATAGTATTTAGGATATTATTTTATTTACTTTCTAGTTAATTAGGATATTATTTGTTTACATTTAGATTGTTATTTGTTTTCAATTAATTAGGAATTTTCGTTTTCTTTTTCATTAGGTTTAGGCTTATAAATAAGAGGGACTCTTAATGTATTGGCCAAACATTGATGAATAAGAATTTGAGTTGATAATTTGTGTGATTTCTCCCTTTCCTTTCTCACTTCTTCTCTTAATCCCTAATCTCTCTTCTTCTAAACTATTGGTGCTGCATCATTTGGTATCAGAGCCAACATCAATCTTGCCTTACTACCACAAACATTTTTTTTGCAACCTTGCGGTCGGCACCCTTGCAGCCAAGAACAACCACATTTGCCGCAAACGCCAAAAAAAAAAATAATAATAACGTAGCCATTCTGCATTGCTGGTGCAGCCACCACTTCACGTCCTCAGCACCTGCGCCGACGGCCTCCACGGTTGCCATCGCCAATACCAGCGCCTCTTGCCACCATCGACACCAACCCAAGTCGCCACAACTGCCATCGTCAACCATTGAAACCATCGCGCTGTCACTGCCTCACGCAATCCTCTGTCCAGGTTTGCACTTCCACCTCCCCATCTTCTTCCATCTCTTTGGGAAAAAAAGGTAGATCCAAACCAAACACAAAAAAAAAAAACCTAGACTTCATCTCTCTTCCTCACTGCGTCTGCAACTTGTGCTTCACCCAAGAAAGGAAACCCAAATCACATTTCAAAAAAAATAATTGTTGGTCCACCCAGGCCATTTGTCTTACCAGACCTTGCCCAGGCCATACCCTTTAAGCACAATTTTTCAATGCTATGAGAAGCCAGCTATCGGCACTACACGCAGCCCATTATCTAACCCATTACCATAAACCCAGTCCATTAGCCAAATCAATCCCCGATCCAATCACTTAATAAAATCGTAAAGTCCAAACCTTAAACCCACCCACAACCCTCATCTTTTCGGCTAGCCAAGAAAGAAGAAGAAAATAACAAGTTCTTAAAGGAAAACCAGTCAAAAAAAGAAAAATCAACGAACCAGTCATCTCTTTCTTTTTGCTTTACTTTATCCTGTTCATTCCCTCCTTTCCAAGGTTTTAAATCGCGGTATCGGCCGGCGTAACGGTCACGTGTAATGAGTATCAGGCGTATTGATCAACCTGTAACGGGAATCGGTACGCACGCACGTAAGTTTTTTTCAAGTGCTAGCAAATGACATAGAACTCATTGATACACATATCCTGGCTTTATTTACTATAAATTGAATGTTTGTAGTTGTTTTTAAATGGCATCTTAACATATCAAACATATTCTAGTTTTATTTACTATAAATGATTACATAAATGTTATGTAATAAAAAACATAAAAAAAATTAACTAAATAATTCAAATTTACAAATATTTGAGTCAAAAAACATAAAATAAGAATGATTTTAATTTAACTAATTCATACTTAAGTCAAACTTAAATCATTAATTATTCAAATTTATATCATAAAAAATATTTTACTATATAATAAATGTTCATATTATTATATATAATGTCATATAATATGAATATTATTTCAAATTCAACTTTTATCTTTATTTTTTATAAAAAATATATTTTTAATATATATGCATAAATGAACCAAAATCCCAACAGTCCCTAATCCCAAAATTAAACCAAACAAACACCAATCACAACCAAACATGCGCTAGTCACCACTACAGTAGCCGACTAGCGGCTCACATCCCAAATCGAACCCAGTCGTCGAAATCCCCAAATTGCACCCAAATCACCCACCTAACTCCCAAATCGAAGTGAAAAAAAGCTACTCAAGGTCGAAATCCCCAACTGAGCTCAAATCCAACACAATCAAGAAGTTGGAATCGCCGATCGGCAACCGAAATCCACGATTGATGTTTGAAATCCCAAATTCGAACTGAAATCGAAACTAATCACCGTCGGAATCCCCAATCCAGCTCAAATCAAACACAATTAGCAACCCTAATCCCCAAGTCGAACTGAAATTAGACTGAAATCGAAGTCAAAATCCTTAATCTGCCAACGAAATCCCAAAATCAAGCACAAATCGAAGTCTGAATACTAGATCTGAAGAGGAAGATGTGTTCGGAAGATGCAATTGCTGCAAGGTGAGTTCGTAGTTACTGTTTATGCTTGTCATTGCGTCGCAGGTAGTTATCGGCGGTATCGGCCGTTACGCATTGATACACAACTGATACCTGATACGTAATAGCCGTATTTGTCGATACAGATGCGATTTTCTCTAAATATGATTCTGATGAGCATATCCGAATCGTAGCTCCCAAATACCGTTACGTAACGGCCAATCCATTGCGTAATGACCGTTATTAGATCCCTGCTCCTTTCTATGATGCATGCACCTTTAACTTCAGTTAAACCCGTGACGCTTTCCCACAATTCGCCAAAAACAATTTCTTTTACCACATGAAAAATTTGCCCCCTCCTATCAACCTAAGACATCTGTTGCTACCATCTCCACACAGCCCAAGGGAGCACAACCTTGAGCCGTAGGTTTTGTAAAAAAAAGGTTGGGAAAAAATGAAAAAGGGAGAAAAAAAACAAAAATCAAAAAGTGAAAAATTAGAAAAAATAAATTGAAAAAAAGAGTGAAAAAAAAAAACAAAAGATTAAAAAAGTGACAAAAAAAGAGTGGAGAGAGAGAGAGTCAAAAAGATAAAAAGAGGTATCTTTTTTACTTTATTTTCTTCTTACACCTCTCACATGGAGTGGATGCGCACCAATAATTTTCACACATTTCCTCAGTGCACTAATAAGGTTTCTAAAATGGTTATCGATGCAGGATACCCAATGAATGCGGTATGTGAAAAAGGTGTCACTAAGATGCGCCTGAAGCTTGAATCCCACCCGCACCCCTATCATATGTATGGAGGCCACTCCCCTCTTTTAGTCTCCCACATGTTTGGTTCTTGTCAAAATGTGTGATTATTTTGATGAAATTTAGTGTAATGTCCTTCACATGAATTGTATACATGTGCTACTTGATCATCCATGGATGAACGAGTTTCGTGCTACTTATCATGAGAACGAAAACACCATTACCTTCAAATATAATGGAAGGACTACCTTGTTACTGTCTGCCCGTCCCAAACAAAGATAGGATATTAAGCGATGTGTCTCCTATCTCCACAACAATTGAGCTACTCTGTTCCACCATTACTCCAAAGCCATTACCTTCTGATTTGGCTCTTGAGTCACATGATCGTGTTCCTCCACCTTCAGTCATAGCAGTCCAAGATGTTACTTTACTACACATGTCTCCATCAAACAAGGACTCTCTTGACAGTGTTGAGTCCAATGATCCGGCTCCTTCTCCAGCTATGGTAGCGCAGGACATTCTTTTACAGCAAATGCTTCCATTGACCGAGGAAATCGCTTCAGCATGAGCATACAGTCACTTTATCTTCTCCACCACCCATTTCTCTTGTCCAAATCGACCAGATTAATTTTGTGGTTATTGAAAATTATCTTTTGGTTATCAAGCCCTGTTTTGTAGATCTTATCAACAGTCTTATGATCATGATTCGTTGGCACAAGAACCTGAAGTCGTTGACATATTTACACTACTTGATTATCTAACATAGTTGTATTCAATACTTTTAGCTAAACTCGAGAACGGATTCTTTTTCTCAATTGAGGAGAATGATGCGGATAATATATGGGATTGTATTTTATTGAGATGAGAGTTTATTCAATTTCCTTGTACTATTAGGATATTATTTTATTCACCTTCCAAGTAATTAGGATATTTTTTTGCTTCCATTTAGATTGTTATTTGTTTGTAGTTAATTAGGGATTTTCGTTTTCTTTTTTATCATGTTTAGGCTTATAAATAAAAGGGTCTTGTGATGTATTGACTGACATTGATGAATAAGGATTTGATTTGATAATTCGTGTAATTTCTCCCTCTCCTTTCTATCTTCTTCTTCTTAATCTCTCTTTTTCTTCTTCTAATCTATTAGTGCTGCATCAATAAGAGAGTGCTAGTAAAAGAAGATAGGATTAAGGAATGGTGGAGTTGTTATCTTAAAAAGTAGTTTACAAATTCACTAAGGAGTCTTGATTTTAGGAGAACTTAACAATTCTAATACTAATATTAATTGTAACTTATTTCACAAATTAGAGGAGTGTAGGTAAAGGATGCTAAAAAAATGGAAGTGAGGGAAATTGTAGGACAATATGGAACTTCTATTGAAGTGTGGAAGTGTTTGCTTGATGAATGAAAAGTGGGGCTCACTAATTTGTTCATAAGATCTTGAATTCTAAGCAAATACTAGACGAATGGAGGAAAAAGGTACATTCGTTCAACATATGAGAACAAACGTGAAATTCAAAGTTACACTAATTATCACGGTATCAAAAGTTTGAGTTAATGAAAGTTTGAGAGATAGTACTTGAGGGATATTAATGTGAGAATATATTATTAGAGATACTTTCTCATAATTAGAATTATTAGAATATATTATTATTATTGTTGTTTGAGATTTTTCCATTATTGTGATTTGATTTCTTAGTTAGTCTATTACCATTAATAGGATTTCTATAGCCTATAAATTTGACGTATTATTTCATTGTAATTCAAGCTTTTGTATAGCAATAATACTTTAAATTTTGTTTTCATGGTATCAGAGCCTTAACCTTACCGTCAATTGCCTTCTCTCTTTCCGACACCGGCGTCGTCGCCTCCTCCCTCTCGCGCCGATGATCCCTTTCGCACGAATCATTGCAGTCCTTCTTCCCCTGTAACCCTAGCCTTCGACCTTAGAAAAGCCAATACGCAAACCCTAGCCCTCAATGCAACCCCTAGCCTTCGATATGTGAACAACCAATACGCAAAACCCTAGCCTTCGAGCTCGCCAACCTCCAAAACCCCTAGCCTTCGACCTCACTGACCCCCAAAACCCTAGCCTTCGGCCTTACCAACCCTAGCCTCTATATCTCTCGATCTCGCCGACCTCCAGCAAGCCCTTTTTCAACATTCCAACAACCCCGCCGACCTCTTTTCAGCACTCACCAACCTCCGGCGACCTCTTTTCAACACTCCGACGACCTCAACGACCTTCGATACTCCGACGACCTTAATTAGACTTCTCTTGGTACTGTGTGGCTGTTGGTTTCAGTTTGCTTCTGTTTGGTTTGATCTTAGCATGCTCTTCTTTTCGAGCCTGTTTGGTTAGTATTTTGTGACTGCTTGCTCCTGCTTGGATTGGTCTTAAGCCTTCTGTTTAGTTTGGTCCTCTTGTTAACTGTGCTTTTCTTGATATGGATGACGACAAATTGCAAGCTATTAGTATCCGTCTCAATGGATCCAATTATTCCTATTGGTCTAATGTTATGAAGAATTTTCTCATTGGAAAAGGCAGATGGGGCTATGTTACCGGCTTCACCGTTCGACCTACAAGTCCAAAAGCTGAAGGATATGAGGCATCGATTATTGTTTGGGACATGGAGTACGCACAGATTCTTGGTTTCATAACTCTGTGAAACCAAGTATTGAAATGAATTTCTCTAAATATTCCACTGCCAAGCATGTGTGGGATTATCTTCAAAGTATGTATCTCGTCTCTAAGCTTTCCAAACAATATGAGTTGGGGTTGTCTATTCGAAGTGCCAAGCAGAATGACAAATCGATTCAAAAATTTTATAATAAGATGATAATCTACTGGGATCAACTAGTTCTTATGGAACCTCCTGACTTGCAATTGGTTAATAGTTACCTCAAGTATGGTGAAAAGCAGCGCCTCGTACAGTTTCTTATGGCACTCCGTGATCAATTTGAGCCACTTTGCAGTGCTATCCTTCATCGCTCTCCATTGCCTTCTGTCGATGGGGCTATTCACAAATTTATTGCAGAGGAGATAAGGTTTAAGATTGCTCAAGTGACTGTCTCTTCTCCGTCTGTCTTTGCCACTCCGACAGTTGGTTCCACTTCTCGCCCTCCACTGTTGCCCACTCATTTGATTCAAGTCACAGGGAAACCGAAGCCCTACGTTGCTATGGATGAATGCAATTTTTGTCACCAGAAGGGCCATTAGAAGTTTGCCTGCCCTAAGTTAGCACCGAAGGACCGCCCTTCCTCATTCGTCACCTCTCGTAGCTCTGCATCGGCTTATCGCCCTCCTGCTGCCCTTGCCACACCTGTCTCCCATGGCACGACATCTCTCTCATCTAAGTTGCTATTAGATCAGCTTCAGGCTATACTCGCTTCTTCTGAGACTTAGCCGCATGCTTCCATGACTACCTCCCATTCAGGTTCGCATAATTCTTACTTCTCAAGTATGTCTCCCTCCACATGGATCTTTGACTCTAGCTCTTCCCATCACATGACTTCTGATTTATCATGTCTTCGTAACTATGTTTCTCCTTCTTCTCATAGTACTGTTCACACGGAAAATGGTATCCCTATGCAAGTTATCTCTATCAGTTCGGTTGTTTCATCCTCTTCTTCATTATCCATTCCTAATGTGTTTTATATACCACAGTTATCTGTTAGTCTCTTGTTTATTAGTCAACTTTCTAATTCTAGTTTCGATGTTCGTTTCTCTTCCACTGGTTGTGTTATACAGGACCGAACGTCCAAGAAGTAGATTGCGATCGGATGTAGAGCTGGTGACCTATACATTTTGGAGAGTCTACATCTTTCGACACCTTCCTCTATTGTCATGTCTTCATTTTCTTTAAACCACCACTCTTCTCCTTTTTTCATTTAGCATTCCCGCTTGGGCCATTTATCTAGTGACCGTTTAAAACTTTTGGTATAATATGGTAAATTAGGCAAAGTTTTTGGTAGTGATATTTCTGAGTGTAGTGGGTGTAAAGTTGCTAAAATGTCAGTTGTTCCTTCTAATAAAAGTACTTCTATCTCTACTTCTTCTATGGTGCATATTGATGTGTGGGGTCCTTCTCCCATTGCCACCAAAGGTGGTTCCCTCTACTACGTATCCTTCATTGCATCTGTTGAGTCTATCTTATATCTCAAAAATCTTATTTATTCCTTATTTATTGAACCTTTCACTCTATGGTTCAAACCCAATTTTCTATTACTGTAAAAATTCTTTGTTCCGATTTGGGTGGGAAGTACTTTTCGACTGAATTCTCTGATTTCCTTACTTCTTCTGGTACCATTCATTAGTCATCTTGTTCTAACATCCCGGCCGAGAATGATCAGGCGGAACACAAACGTCGCCATATTCTCGATACCTCTCGATCTCTACTTCTCTCTTCCTCTGTCCCCACCATTTTCTGGGGTGAAGCCGTTCTTATAGCCGTCTATCTTCTCAATCGTATGCCTTCTCTTCTCTTTGGTCTCTCTCCTTATGCAAAGCTTTTCAGTCAGCCTCCTAATTATTCTTTGCTTCGGGTTTTTGGTTCCGTCTACTTTGTTCTTCTTGCCAAACGCGAGCGAACCAAACTCAGTGCTCGTTCTATCATGTGTCTTCTTAAAAGATATGGCCTTCATCAAAAGGGTATCGGTGTTATGATCCTATCTCTAAACGTCTATGTCTCCCGTCATGTCGTGTTTCTATAGCGTCTCTTCTATTTTAATCTTCCTCCCAAGTATACCCCCGTCACAAAGGATGATTTGGTCTTTCTCGATCATTTTCCTCTCAATGTGCTTTTTGACGAGTTCATCTCTAATCTTAATGTTATCCATCTACCTCCCTCATCCCGCCTCCCTCTGCCTTCCTCTTTCCCTTTAGTCTACTCTCGCAGGATCATTCCCTCTTCTCCTTTGTTGCCCGCCAGCTTGAATCCTGCTCCAACTAATTATTCGGCGTCCAATCCTCCTGACAACTGCTATCCTTTGCGCACACGTACGTCTCCGATAAGACTTGGTTTTCTCGCATACATGTTTCTCTCCATCCTATCGTGCTTTTTTAACATCTCTTCGTGTCTATTTTGAGCCTCACTCTTATAAGGAAGCATGTACTAAACCCAATTGGATTAATGCTATGCCTAAGGAATTATCTGCTCTTTAGAAAATTGGTACTTTGGAGCTTGTTCCTTTGCCTACAGGTAAGAATCTCATTGGGTGTAAATAGGTATATAAAATTAAAACTCACTCTGATAACTCTTTAGAATATTACAAAGCTCGTTTGGTTGCCAAAGGCTTCTCTTAGGAATACGGTGTTGATTATGAGGAGACCTTTGCTCATATGGTTAAAATGACCATCGTTTGTACCCTTATCTCTGTCGTTGCCATTCGTCACAGGCCTCTATTTCAGTTGGATGTCGAGAATGCCTTTCTCAATGGTCATCTCAATGAAGAAGTTTATATGCGACCCCCTCCGGGTCTCTCTCATCCACCAGGCTTGGTTTGTCGCCTTCATCGTGCGCTCTATGGTCCCAAACAATTTCTTCGAGCCTAGTCTGATCGTTTTCAGTGTACTGTTTCCCAGATTGGTTTTCATCCCAGCGCTTGTGATTCGGCCCTATTTATCCGACATACCTCTGCTGGTATTGTGCTCTTCCTCTTATATGTGGATGACATGATCATTACTGGTTCTGGCACTTCCACTATCTCTGCGGTCAAGCAACATCTCTTTTAGGAGTTTGAAATGAAAGACTTTGGTCCTCTTCAGTATTTTCTTGGTATTGAGGTGGCTACCTCTCCACAAGGCTATCTTCTCTCTCAGAGTAAGTATGCTCATGAGGTTGTTCACCGTGCGCACTTAACCGATGATAAAATTGTTGACACTTTTATTGAATTGCATGCTAAGTTTTCTTCCACTGATGGTGTGCCACTTGAGGACCCTTCCCTTTATCGGGGATTAGTTGGGTGCTTGGTTTATTTCACAGTGACTCACCCTGATATCGCTTATGTTGTTCATGTCGTTAGTCAATTTGTGTCGGCTCCACGCTCTACCCACTATGCAGCTTTACTCCAAATCATTGTTATGTTTGGCACATTATCTTTCAGAGTTTGTTGCTCTCATCCACCTCCTTGATGATTCTTCAGGTATATGCATAAGCTAATTGGGCTAGTAATGTCTTTGATAGGAAGTCCACCACTGGTTTTTTTGTTTTTCTCGATGATTCTCTTATTTCCTAAAAGAGTAAAAAACAGCCTGTCATCGCACGTTCCACTGCTGAGGCTGAATATTGTGCCATGGCCCATGCTATTGCTAAAATTGTTTGGTTTCAATGGCTTCTTTCTGATCTGGATGTACCTTCTACCTCTCCTACCTCCTTATGTTGTGACAATAAGAGTACAATTCAGATTGCTCATAATTATGTGTTTTATGAACGTACAAAACATATTAAGATTGATTGTCACTTTATTCGTCAGCATCTACAGTTTGGCACTATCTCTTTACCATTTGTTTTGTCCACCTTGCAACTTGCTGATTTCTTCACCAAGACTCACACTACGGCTCACTTTTGTTTCTTACTGGACAAACTCCCGCTGCTCTCTGAGTTCGCATCATGAGTTTGAGGGGGGATGTAAGAATATATTATTAGGAATACTTTCCCATAACTAGGATTGTTAAAATATATTATTATTATTATTATTGTTTGAGATTTTTCCATTATTGTGATTTGGTTTTTTAGTTGGTCTATTACCATTATTAGGATTTCTATAGCCTATAAATTTAATGTATTCTTTCATTATAATTCAAGCATTTGTATAGTAATAATACTTTTAACTTTGTTTTCAACTAAGATATGGGATAGCAAGTTCATAAAAAGAAATCAATTTGGTTTATTCCTATGAGATCTTCAATGGCTCTTTTTCTACTTTAGGCAATTAATCAAAATTTGCAAGCAAAGAAAACAAAAATCTATATACAATTCTTGTTAGAGTATTATAATTTTTTTTTGGTCTAAAGGGTATTTATTATTGTAATCCATATTATGGTGTCTTTTATATAAATAGATGTAAGAGGGAGGAAACAAATTATATTTCCAAAACCCTACTCTCTTCTTCTTTTATTCTCTTCTTCCTCCATAACCCTAGATTCTCAATCTATTGCAATTTAACTTGGTATCTGAGCAAAAGATCTTGTTCCATGAATACCTCCGGTAATCAAAAATTTCTTGGCAAGCAAACAACGTTTTTGACATCAACTTATTAGGGCTGACGTTATGCAGACATCAGCATCCATACGGATGCCTATAGTTATCGATCACGTCGGTCGACTCGTCTTGATCTCCTTTTCTTGATGATGATTTTTACAAAATTGTGTGGTGTTTGTTTGAAGGCCCTTCGATATTTTTGACTTTTTTTCCAACCAACTCTTTTATTTCCTTCAATCTCTCCATCTATGCCAACTGTGAATTTTTTCCTACTTCAACTCTGTCCTAGAGGTGTCAAAAATAGTGGTATGGATCATCTTTGGTGTTGATTTGGTGTTTTTCGTCAATTTTTTGATTGTTTGATTTCACTTCCACTCAGTTGGCGACACTATTTTTTTGGCGTCTGGGCTTTACTTCTTCGTTTCGGCTTTGGTTTGGATTATGTGGGGCTTCGTTGGAGCTTCATTGCAACTTTGCTTGTTCGACCTTTGATTGAAACTTTCATTTGGCTTCGGTCGGCTGCTGTCATCTGGTTTGTCATTTTGGTGGTTGCTGACGTCCTTTATTTATTTTTTCTTTTGATATGGCCTAGGATAAATTTGTTCTAAAATATGATATGCCATGATGCGTTACATCTAAGCGTCTCAATGGGCATAATTATTTGTCCTATGCTCATGCCTTCAAAAATTTTCCTCAAGGAAAAAAAAAAGCGACTGAGTTTTATCACCAATGCTCCTCTTGCATGCGATTCTAAATTTGCAGATAAGGAAAATATAGATTCTGTTGTTATGGGTTGGTTATGGCAAAGTTTGGAATCTCGTATTGCCATTGCTGTGGAATTTTCTAATATCTCAAAGAAGATTTGGGATTCTCTTGCTAACTCTTTATCACATCAAAGTAATGTCTCGCACAATTAAGAACTTAATATGCAGATTTTTACCACTAAGTAGTCTGATAAGTCTCTAACTAAATATTATAGCAATCTGAAGAGTCTCTATGATCAATTATTGCAGTTTCGTCTTTTTACCTCAAATTTGCTATAGTAGATGCATCATTGAGAGGATTTTATGGCCGTGTATCTATTATCTAGTTTGGATCATTGAGTTGTGGAGGTTCAAAGATCAGAATTTGGCCAATGAGACATTACCCACAGCCGCTAATGCACATTCTTGGTTATCACGTTCTTGTTTGGGTCACTCATCAGCAGTTCCTCGTTCCTAGATCCCTATTTATGAGTTCTCATCTTTAGTTTTCAATGGTGATAATCGTGGCACTATCTCTAATGGCCCTTATAGATGGTCGTGGCGATCGCAATTCCCGTGGTGGATCACGTGATGGTGGTTGTTCAAGTACTCTTGGCGATAAAAAGTGTGATCATTGTGGTGGTACTAATCACACGAAATCTAGCTGTTGAAAAAAGTATGGTAAAGCCAGCTAGGCTTATCAAGTTATTGATCTAAACTCATCACTCCAATCTTCGATCACTTAAGCAACCTTTAATCAAGTGACTTCTACTTTTGGTTTTGATGATGCACTCACTACTTAGCTAAGGGCCTGTATGGCTACCTAGGCTTTTTGGTTTTTTGGCTAAAAATACAAAAAAGCTAATGTGGCGGCGCATTTGGCAAAAAGTACAAAAATTAAAAAGCCAAAAAGTCAAATTAAAACACTAATTCCTAAAATATTCTATTCAAACTCCCACCACTTTAAAATACAATAGTACCCCTTATTTATTACCACTACAAACTATATATGATTATTATTTTCAATAATATAGAAGGATAAAACTATCCAATTTGAACAAAAAGAAAAAAATCTTAAACTTTTTACCCAAACAACCAACTTAAAAAAAAAACTAACTTAAAAGTTAAAAACTAATTTACCAAACAACCTACTTTAAACCAAATTTAGTATTTTGGCAAAAAGCAAAAAACCAAAAAAGCTACCTTTTAAGCTAGTTGCCAATTGGAGCCTTAGTGTGCTTGTTCAGACTTTACGTGCAACTTTTTATACCTCTTCCACTAGCACTTTAGCAAATTCAAGTAATGTTGCGTGTGCTGGTATTTCGTGTCTTTCATGGGTCATTGATTCTAGATTACCGTGTTCATGGGTGCGGTATCCTTCATCCATTTCCGAATCTTCTTTTATCCTCTAGTCTTTATGTTCTTGATTTTCTTTTCAATTTGCCATCTCTTAGTGAAATAACTTAAGTCGTCAATTGTTCTATAACTTTGTTTTCTACTTATTGTGTTTTCTAGGAACTCCAGACCAAGAAGACGATTGGGTCGGGACATGAAAAGACGACTTATATTTTTTGGATACCCCTCACCCATCTATTACCATTGCTTTTGCATTGAGTGCTTCGATTTCTCCTTTTTTGTAGCATCTTCGTCTAAATCATTTTCACTTGCTTAGTTGAAGAGTGTTGTTACATCTTTGCCTTCTATGTCTTCTATAGAGAGTGAAGCTCTTCAGTTTGGAAAGCATTACCGTAGTTCCTTTTCTCGTCGTAGTCATGGTCGTCAATCAGAATTTTCTGATGTAGCCCACATGAACATCTGGGGTCCTTGCACATTTAATGAATATTTTTATTTTATTATCCTTTTAATGGCTTTTTTTCGTATGACTTAGTTATTTTTAATGTAACAAAGATCTAAGTTGTCTTATGTTTTCTCCAAGTTTTACAATAAAATTCTTACACAGTTTGGTAGACATTAAAATCTTTCGATCTGATAATACTTTAGAATACACGCATTCTGTTGTTGAAGCATTTTGTGTTAATCGTAGTATTATTCATCGGACAAATTGTGCTCATATTTTTCAGCAAAATAGTGTGGTTGAGTGTAAGCATCATCACCCATTAGATGTTGCTCGTACCTTACTTTTTCATATGAAGGTACTGAAAACATCTTTGGAGTGACATTCTTACTACTTGCCACCTTATTAACCGCATGTCTTCTGCAGTTCTCCACCAACGGCCTCATTTCTCCTTATTATATCCTAATTCTTCTCCCTTTTCCCTCACTCCTCGGGTATTCAGTTGTGTTGCCTTTGTTCATGCTATAGATTCCAATCTTGATAAGCTCCTTCCTCGGGCTCATAAATGTATTTTCCTTGGGTACTTTCGTACTCAAAAAGTGTATAAATGTTATCATCCAAAATTTCGTCGATATTTTGTTAGTGTTTATGTACCTTTTCTGAATCTACCTCCTTCACTTTAACGGGTGAAACCTTATCCTCCAACCTAATCTGTTGTCGTGAGGGGTAGCCACCTGCTCCTACTTTACTTATACAGCTCACTCTTCCTATGCCGATGCCATCACCTCATCCTTTACAGTTATATAAGAAATCTCAAGATAAGCAAGTTGTCCCTTTTGCCTCGGTACCTTGATCTTCTACGTTGGAGGCTCATGCTCCTTCACCTACTCCTCCAGATGATGACTTACCTCTTGCTTTGCGCCAAGATAAACGCACTTGTACCCAATACCTTATTGCTTAGTATGTTTCCTACGATCATGCCTCTAATGCTCTTCATTCCTTCGCTAGTACCTTGTTTTTATTATTTCTGCCCCTTCTTCTTATCAGCAGGTTATGTCTTCCTCGGGGTGGAAGCACGCTATGGATGAGAAATTAAGTGCTCTTCATGCAAATCGGACTTGAGAGCTTACTACTCTTCTTTCTGGAGAAAAGGCTGTCAGTTGCCACAGGGTGTACACAGTTAAATACCTACATAACGGATCTGTAGAGCGTCTTAAGGCACTGTCAGTGGCCAAAGGCTATACTCAGACATATGGTGTTGATTATTTGGAGACCTTTTCACCTATAGCCCTCCTTAATTCTGTTCGGATTGTTCTCTCTCTATTGCAGTGAGTTGGTCTTTGCCCTTCTATCAACTTGATATCAAAAAAGCCTTTCTTCATGGTGATCTCCAAGTTGATATCAAAAAAGCATTTCTTCATGGTGATCTCCAAGAGGAGGTCTATATGGATCATCCCCGTATCTATGTTGTCTCAAGCAGTGAACACTTTGTTAGTTGCTTGCGTAACACTCCGTATGGTCCAAAGTAATCTCCTCGTACTTGGTTTGATCGTTTCAACTCTGTCGTTTTTGCCTACGATTTTCGACGTTCCACATCTGATCATTCAATCTTTGTTCATCATTCTTATAACGAAACTATTGTATTGATTGTCTATATTAATGATATTATTCTTTCCAGCGATTTCTCTGCTTAATATTGTTGACTTAAAGCGACATTTAAGTTAACACTTCTATACCAAGAACTTAGGTGCTCTTCGATAATTTCTTGGAATTGAGGTTGCTCAATCTTCTCGAGATATTTATCTATTTCAACAAAAGTATGTACTAGATCTTTTATCTGAGACTAGTTAGTTGTATTGGTGTTCCTCCTGCTAATACTTCTATGAGTTCTACGATTAATCTCAACTTTGATTCTGGGGAATCTTTTCATGATGTCTGTCATTATTGTAATTTTTTTGAAAAACTCATTTATCTCACGGCTACTTGACATAGCATTGCTTTTGATGTGAGCGTGGTTAGACAATATATGCATGTTCCTTGTCAACCTCATTACGATGTTGTCTGTGTCTCTTGTGTTATGTGAAAAGTGCTCCCAATCGAGGTTTATTGTATCGGTGTGATTCGGTGTCTATTCTTGGCTTTAGTGTAGCCGATTGGGCTAGTCGTCGTTCTGATCAGTGATCTACCTCCGACTACTGTATTTTCATTTGTGGTAACCTTGTTACTTGGAGTAGTAAAAAGCATACAATGGTAGTTCATTCGAGTGCCAAAACTGAGTATCGCGCTATGGCCCATACAACCTCGGAGACGTGATGGGTGTGATCTCTCCATACAGCCTCGGAGACGTGATGGGTGTGATCTCTCCTACTTGATTTTGGCATTCCTACTCCAAATCCTATGGAAATGTTTTGCAACAATCTGGTTGGTATTTTCATTGCTAATAATCTAGCATTCCATGAACAGATTAAGCACATCGAAATTGATTCACTTCATCTGGGATTTGTTGATGCAAAAACATCTAGTCACTCCTTATATTCGGTCGACAGATCAACTCGACGATATCCTCACCAAACTTTTAGATATTTCATCCTTCCATCACTTGCCTTTCAAGCTGAATATGTTTGATGTCTATGCTCCAGCTTGAGAGAAAGTATAAAGAGTTTTTTTTTTTTCCTTGTCATAAGGGTATCATTGTAGTACACGTCATGGTGCGTTTTATAGAAATAGATGTGAGGGGAAGGAAACAGATTATATTCCCATAAAACCCTACTCTCCTTATTTCATTCGCCTCTTCCTTTATAACCCTAAATTCTCAATCTCTTGCACTTTAACTATCTCATTAACTGAAAAAGAAAGGAACATCAATTAGATATAATGACATAATTAAATAGGCATATGTTGGAGTCATAATTAGTTTAAAAATGGAAGGATAAGAACAAATGAATTTCAAATGATAAGAGTTCACAACAACATTCAAGAGAATATTCCCAAGACATGTTATTTGCAGAAGATATAGTTTTACTTGATGAAATTAAGCGAAGAGCTTTAAGGTAGATCTACAAGAAATACTTTAGAATCTAAAGAGTTCGAATTAAGTAGCACTAAGATTACATAAATGAAGCATAAATTTAGCAAAATTAGAAATACATGAGAAGATAGAGTAAAATTTAATGGGCAAGAGATACCTAAGAGTGACCACTTTTCATAGCTTCATTCAATTATTCTTAAAGAGATTGAGGATGTAGCCCGCAGAATTAAAGCATGATAGGTGAAATGGAGTGTATAAGGAGTGTTGTGTGACTGTAAGATTGGTACCAAGTTGATGGAGAACTTGTATAAGAATGCTATAAGATTCACTATGATGTTTACTTATCATAAGAAAGACTCGCTATCATGTATTGATGTGGCAGAGAATTTTGGGTGGAAAGAAGAAAAACATGATAAAAAATGGAGTATAGTAAAGTGTGGACGAATTCATTTGTAGAAATTAGAAGTGGCAACAATTAAAGGTAAAATGAGATAAAGTAGATTGGGCAGGTAAAATTATGTGAACTATAGTCCAATTAATGTGTTTGTAAGGAGAAATGATTTGATCCATATGGATGGTGGTAAAAGATGTAGAGAAATTTCAAGGAGAACATGCGTTGAGGGCCTGAGGCGAAAAGAAAGTACAAAATTACTTTAAATATTACTGAGATAACTTGGAATAGAATCAATTGAAGAAAACAAATCCACAAAGCTATTAATTAGGCTTGGGGCAAAGGATTGCTGAGTTAATTGAGGCCACTTGTTGAAAAACTAATTGGATAACTGTTAAAACAACCAAGAACATACGCCAAAATTTCATGAAACACACAATACCAATATGAATTTTTAAATAATAAGTATAAATGTTGAATAAGCTAAACTGAAAAATATGCCCAAATCATGAAACCCAAGAGGTAAGCAAATGACGGAGGACAAATAAATGATTCCAAATCTCAAAAGATTCACAACAAATTGAAACTAGTGAGAACCAATGAGTTAGTGAAAGCTAACAATGGTAGAGGGTTTTGAGGGCACTAAAAAAAGAAGCATGAATAAGAACACAAAAGAAAATATGGAAAATTCATAGTTCAATGAAAAACATGACTTGTGGAGAGTTGTGATGCCGAGAAGGATTTTAATTGGCTAGTCTCATCAAATAGAATACCAGGTCCCAAAAAAAAATAGATCACGCATCTAGATAATATCACCAAGAGCATCAGAGGTTGTTGATGCGAATTGGAGATCATAAAGTTATTGTCGAGAGGGATGGTAAATTCTAGGTTGCACAAAGTAGGATCGGGGAAAAGGGCAGGATAGGGGGCAGGAAAGCGATGGCATATGGAAGAATCTAAGGTTAAGAGCGCCTATGAGAGCGTTTAATATTTATTTATATTCTTAAAAAAAAAATTTACTTAGTGGTAATACTCAAGTTGAAATATATATACATATTGTAGATTAGTGTCAAATACAAATTTTACAAATATAAATTCATATTATGTAAATATAAAGTATTTGAATATATTTGAGGTATTTTTATTCTATAATCATATGGATGCTATAGATTTTCTGTTACTTCGTAGCTTTTATTTTATTTATTTGAGATGTATATATTTGAGAGGTTTCATTCTATTTGGGAGCGAGTTTCTTACAAAACACTTACTTTGGAGCACGGAAGCGAGATTCAAAAACAGGTTCGTCACCCCCAGTAAGAGGATCCTGCAGCTAAAGGTAAATTGTTCCCTATTACTATTAGTCTTGCATTTAAATTTTTATTACTTAGTTTTATGGATTAAATTAAAACCAGTTTGTATACTCCTTACTCAAAGCACTTTGTCTTCTAGTATCAACACAATGCAGATTTCTAACACAAATATATATAAAAAAAAAAAACTAAAAAAAAAACGATGTTTTCAAAATTGAGATGAATGGTCCTTATAATGAAAAAGCTTTTTTGTGGCAATTGTCCTCCCTTCCTCGTGTAAATCTTACTTCAAGGATTCTACCCTCAAGAAGATGATTTTCTATCGTATGGATGCATTTCTCGTCATTTGAAAGCAATGCGAGCCAGTAGCTTTTTTTTATGAATACTGAATTCCCACCATGTAGATAATTGGAATCAACCTAGACTTGACTAGATCATCACTTACGTGTACCCATATTAACAACTAAAATGTTTCTTTCATATTTGAATAAAAATTAACGAGTACAACACCTAGAAGTCATGCAACCGGAATGCATATTAGAACAAGATCCTCACTTATCATAATCATATTCACATCAACTCATACAATTCTTTTTCGATATACTGAGCAATCAACTCAAATATGGGGGTGAGTCGATGAAAGCATGAATTGCGCTCGCCTCATAGGATTTACGATGTATTGCACGATTTGGTTCGATACACCAAATAATAAAATTCAACTTTGTTCAAGTGTAACTACTTGCAAAAGGAATAATATATGAATGCATATTATGTTAAATTTACTTCACTTCGGTGATCTCGAAATTTTTGAACTTTTGTTGACTTCTTATACGATGGATCTTGGATTTTTTCCTTCTTCTAAGTTCTAATTCATAATTTATAGATGTATCTATGGATTGTCATTGAATTATATCATAATCAATGAGGCAACTCTATTTATTGCAAACGAAGACCAATCAGAACGGAAGGCAATGAATATTGTCTTAGATTGGGGTTCTTCCCAAGTTTCCATATTAGATAGTAACGAGTTGGATAACCAGTCAGATCAGACATCACATAGAGGCTCAGATTTTAAAATTTCATTGATTTATGTATGTACATTTCATATTTATAATATAACTTCAATATCTAATTGCATAGATTCTTTTTGTGTATTTTGGAAATCATAACCAAATCCATATACTCCCAATTGATTTGATTCCTGATACAGAAAAATATAATGTTGATCATGATGCGATTGGTGGTTTCACACTATGCCAAGATCATATCAAAGCAGGGACATGGCCATAAACAACATTTTAAAATGATCAATCACATAGCTGCGGGCACAAGGTTTCAACAATTAATGCACAATGCATTGTTTATCCAACGAGTTTGAGATGTCAAACTGGAGTTCATTTATGATTTTTTAACGAGCTTTGTCTCTATACGTGATGTCAAAAAACAAGAACAAACATTTCTTATTAGCTCCTTTCACACAGGCAGATTGCTTCCAAGAAGAAAACTGTGATCACTCAGGTGCATCTGAGCTTTAGAACTCTGCAAAATACCGAAAAAAAGAGTGGAACTTGAATACCAACCTTAAAGGGCAGGTAAGCGGACTTTTGGAGCCCTCCGGTTCTGCTAGTGTATCTTGAGGCATAATTAATTGGGATTTTCCTCTCTGCCTCCTGAAACCCTTTGTTTAGACTATTTTAATGCTTCTATTACCAATTCTAATTCCCAAAAATATCTAGCACTTACCTGAACATACACAATGCTAAGCACCAGCAGGATAAAGGAGAAAATGATGGCGATGAGTCCAATGTAGTTACCATCCTGAAATGCCTGTGCAACTGTCCTACCAAAAGATGCCGGCAAGTAAGATATAATGCTTGTGAAAATCAAAAGCGATGTACCATTTCCAAGTTTTAGGTCAGAAATCCGTTCGCCAATGTATGTTGTAAGCACTGAGCCGAGTGTTAGTAAAGTAACAGAAGACAGAACCCATTCCGTACTGAAGTCATCTACATAAGGGCAAAGGTAGAGTACTTGGCCAATTGCCTGCCAAGGAAATTAAAGAATATATGAAATGAAAAATAACAGCATTGCACAAGTCATGATAGGTGACCATGCAAACGCGTAGTGTGGTAAATATTTATTAATCCAAAAGACTTCAAAATTAACCCCAAAAAACTTGAGACAGGACTCATGGTCTATCAACCATCCACACACATTGATGCTGCCTCAGAAGTTAGTCATGGATTTTGTTAGCTAATGGAAAATTCAAAGCACCTCAAAGTTTCACTTTGATCCAGAATTAAGAACTTGTTGCCCGAAAACCATTACTGCTATATTCTTTTCTATGAATCACTAATGAACTTTAAGACAAAATGATATCTTTACCTCTTAAGGAAGGCCAATTTTTACGTTGGAACGTTTGCATTCTGGGGGCTGGTAGATTTCTGTCACTAAGTTAGCCATCTGAGTAGCAAACAAGAGACAAGAATATAAGAAGGTTCATGGGGGATAATTCTAATTAAACTTGTGATTGGAGAAATCATAGTTAATGTGATTAATGCCTATGCATCTCAAGTAGGGTTGGATGACCATACTAAAGGGAAATTTTGGGATTAAATGGATGAAATGGTTCGAGAAATACTAGAGTAGGAGAGAAGATAATTATAGAAGAAGATTTCAATGGGCATGTAAGAAACAAGAGAAAATAATGTGAGAAGGTTCATGGGGATTTAGTTTTGGTGATCGAAATGGAGCCGGAAAGAAAATCTTAGATTTTGCAGTAGTTTTTGATCTTATATTAGCTAATACTTTCTTTAAAAAGAGATAACACTTAATAACTTTTAAGAATGAGTATCTTAAAAGTCAAATGGAATATTTCCTTACTAGGAACATTGGCCGCCTAATATGTGAAGATTGCAATGTCATTCCTAGAGAGAGCTTAACATCACAACATAGACTTATGGTACTAGTTATTCACATTAAGAAGCAACATAAAACAAAAAGAGATATTAGAATCTCACGAACTAGATAGGGAATCTTAAAGGAAAAAAATTGAAGCTTTTTAAGGATAAAATGTGTAAACAAATAAGGTGAAATTTAGAAAAAGATACAAATACTATGTGGAGTACAATGGCAGAATATATTAAAAGGTTATTGAACAAAATTCTTGGAGAGTTGAAAGAAAAATGCCCTATAACTGAGGAAACTTGATGGTGGAATAACAAGGTCCAAGCCATAGTAAAGATAAAGAAGTAATGTTTTAAAAGGTGGCAAAATGATAAAAATGAGGACAATAATAGAAGTTATAAACAAGCTTGTAAGGACATTAAAAGAATTGTTAAAGGTGCGAAATTTAAAGCTTATGATGATTTTTATGCTAAATTAGATAGTAAAGAGGGAAAAAAGAACATCTATAAACTTGCTAAGTGGAGAGATAGGGAAACAATAAATCTTATTCAAGTTAAATGTATAAAAAGTGAAGATTCAAGAGTGTTAGTGAAGGATGAGGAGATTAAGAAAAGGTGAAAAACCTATTTTGAAAAATTATTAAATAAAAAACACTTGGAAATATTTGAAGGAAAGGAATCTGATAACTCGGATAAAACTAAAAAATATAAGTTCTATTGCAGAATAAGAATGTTTGAAGTGGACACTGCAATGAAGAGAATGAACTTTAGGGCCAGATAATATCCCTGTGGAGGTGTGGAAATGCCTAGGTGAAGTGGGAGTATCTTGGTTGACAAAGCAATAAAATCATAACTAAGAAAATACTCGAAGAGTAGAGAAAGGGTATTCAAGTACATATATATAAAAATAAAGAAGATATTCAAAATTGTAACAACTACAGAGGTATTAAGTTGATGAGTCATACGATGAAATTACATGAAAGAGTGATTGAACATCTTCTAATGCTAACAACAACAATGTCACGGAATCAATTTGGTTTTATGCCAGGTAGATCAACTATAAAAGCAATTCACTTACTAAGAAGATTAATAGAGAAGTATAGAAAAAAGAAGATAGATCTTCATATAGTTTTTATAAACTTAGAAAAAGCCTATTATAAGGTACCTAGAAATATCATATGGTGGGCGTTGGAGAGAAAAAGAGTAACAAATGGTTACATTGATGTGATAAGAGACATATATGATGGAGCTGCCACGACAATCAGATCATTTACAGGAGAAACAAGTGAATTCTCGATTACAGTAAGATCACACCAAGGATCGGCTTTGTCTTTATCTCTTTGCCTTAGTTATGGATGAATCTACTAAACATATTCAGGACAAGATCCCATGGTGTATGTTGTTTGCTGATGACATTGTCTTAGTGGATGAGATTAGGAGTTGGGTCAACGCTAAGCTTGAAATGTGGAGGAAAACTTTGGAATCAAAAGGGTTTCGAGTAAGTAGGAATAAAACTGAATATATGGAACATAATTTTACCAATAATAGGAGTATTAATGGTGAAAAAGTAAAAATTCAAAACTAAGAGATACCTAAGAGTGAATATTTTTGTTATCTAGATTCAATTATTAACAAAGATGGAGAGATTACAAATGATGTAATCCATAAAATCAAAGTTGGTTAGCTCAAGTGGAAGAGTGCTTTTGGAGTTTTATGTGATTGACAAGATACCTACAAGATTAAAAGAAAAATTTTATGGGATAGCTATTAGACTAGCGACTTTATATGAGACAGAATGTTAGGCTGCTAAGAAAAATCACATAAATAAGGCGACTGTTGCAGAAATTAGAATGTTAAGGTAGATGTGTGGTAAGATTAGAAAAGATAAAATTAGAAATGAAAAGATTTGTAGAATGGTAAGAGTTGCACCAATTAAGGATAAGTTGAGAAAAAATACATTAAGGTGGTTTGAACACATACAACGTAGACCAGTTGATGCAATAGTAAGAAAAAGTGATAAGATCATGAGTAATGAAAACACTAAAGGAATTGGTAAACCTAAATTGAAATGGGATACGGTATATAGAAAATATATAAAGCTATTAAAACAAACAGAAGATATGGCTCTTAACATAGTAGAAAGGCGTAAATGGATTCATGTAACCCACCCCAATTGGTTAGGACAAAGGCTTAGTTTGGTTTAGTTTGTTTCTTTATCAAATATGAGGTACATGCCTCTAATCAGATCATACTCAATGATTTGTTCTCAAGTTCCAAATTGCAAAAAATTTAAGTCCACAACAATAGGGGCTTTTTTTATCCAATCTCAACTTTGTTTTGATAAGTAAATATAGATTATTAGGGTGCAGATCAAAGTATCTATAAATATATATACCCACATCTACACAAGTACACACAAAAATAACAAACACATACACACGCCCACACACACTCTTCTAGAACTCAACCAAATTGCCAACAACAAAATTTTCCCAATTACTAACAGTCACAAAACCTTTTTGGTTCTGTAATTGGTAATTTTCCTAGTTGAAGAACAAAGAACCAAAAAACTTAGGATTTCAGAGTAATAGAAAAGAGAAAGAAAGAGAGAAAGAAATTAAATTTAGGAACTTAATCAGTCCCTTTCACCTCACACCTATTTATATTAAGAACACTATGACAAAAGTACCATAACACCCTTAAGACAATAAAACTAATATGCTAACACTTCCCCCAAGTTGAAGCGTAGATGTCATATGCCCATCTTAAAAGACAAGTGGTGGAAAGAAATACGAGCTAAAGTGAAGATATTGCCAAGTTGATCTTCCAAGCAAATATAAGGAGTGATGAAACTCTTCAATATCAATAAATCTTAAATAAAGTGACAATCAATCTCAATACACTTAGTGCTCTCATGTAAGGCTAGATTATTAGCAATAAAAATGATAGTATGATTGTCACAAAACATTTGCATAGGAACGAGGGCTGTAATGTTGAAGTCCAAGAGAAAAGATTGAACCCATAACATCTCAAAGGCTGTATGGGCTATAGCTCAGTACTTAGTACTAGAGGGAGCAACAACAGTTTGTTTTTTACTACACCAAGTGATAAAGATTACTACCAACGAAAGTGCAGTAACCAAAAATAGACCATCGATTAGAGCGGCTACTAGCACAATCCGCATCGCTAAAGCTAACTATAGACAAGGAATCAAATGGCTGATATAACAAACTGCAACCAAAGAAACATTCTTCAAATAACGCCAGATACAATAAACAATATCGTAGTGAAGCTGACAAGGAGCATGCATATATTGACTAACCACCCCAACCGCATAAGTAATGTAAGGGTAAGTAACCGTAAGATAAATGAGTTTCCCAATGAGAAGACAATAGCAACCGATATTAGGAAAGAGATCACCAAACTCAGCGTCAACAATATCAGCAGAATCATCACCGAAAGGATAGTGTTATCAACTTAAACAATTAACACAATAGTCCCAGTAGAGGAATGATGGAGAAACATAGAATGATCAAGCGTGGAGCGCCAAAAACCATAGGCAAGAACAACATAACTGAAGCGATCAAACCAGTCACGACGAGATTGCTTTAGACCATACAAAGCCTTACGTAAGTGTCAAACGAGATGTTCAATGCCCGGCACAACACACTCAGGACTAAGCCATATAGACCTTCTCCTTGAGATCACCATGAAGAAAGGCATTCTTAATATCAAGTTAATATAATGAACGATTAGCAGCAACGGAGATAAGAATACGAATAGAATTAAGGCGAGCCATAGCCGAAAGAATCTCCAAATAATCAACATCAAATGTCCAAGTATAGCCTTTGGCCACCAAACGAGCCTTAAGGCGCTTTATAGGCCCATCAACAAGATATTTAACGGTATATACCTAACGACAACCAACAAACTGTTTCTCAGGAGGGAGAGGCGTAAGCCCTTAAGTTTGATTCTTATAAAGAGCACTCATCTCCTTATCCATAGCGTGCTTCAAACCTAATAAAGATAGAGCCTCCGTATGAGAGGAAGGAACAAAAATAACATAAAGGTATGAAAAGACATGATCATAGGGAATAAACTAAGTAATAGGATGTTGAGTACAACCGCGTTTACCTCGACACAAGGCGATGGGAAAGTCTTCATCCGGTGGAGAAGATGGAGATAGAGCAGGAACCCCCGACGGGAAGATGATGGTGTCAGGCCAAAAGGGACAACCCGCCTATCTCGAGAACGTTGATGGACCTGCAAAGGACGGTTAGAGAGTATCGGCTCAGGAGAAGGAAGACGTAAGAGTAAAGTAAGAGAAGCCGACTCCCCCTCACGACTGTAAATAAGGTGGGAGGATAACTCCTTGGCGAGGGAAGTGAAGGAATCGACTCGAAAAAAGTAACATCAGCACTAACAAAATATCAACAAGAGTCAGGATGATAACAACTATATCCCTTCTGAGTATGAAAGTACCATAGAAAAGCACATTTATGGGCCCGAGGCAAAAGCCTATCAAGTTTGCGATTGAGAACATAAACAAAGGGAGGGAGAAAGGAGAAGAATCGGGATATAATAAGAAAAAATAAACTTCTTGTTAAAAACAACAAAAGGCATATGATTAATGAGATGACAAGCAATAAAAACAGCGTCACTCTAAAAGTGCTTCGGTACCTGCATGCAAAATAGCAAGGTACGCGCAATATCTAATAAGTGACGATACTTACACTTGGCCTCCTCACCATTCTACTGAGAGGTATGGGGCTATGAGCACAACTAGTTTGATTAATGATACCATGATCAACACAAAAATGGTCAATTGTCGACTGTTTGTATTCTAAGGCATTATCAGATCGAAAAACTTTGATATGCTTGACAAACTAGGTAACAATTTCATTATAAAACTTGAAGAGAACATATAAGGTAATTCAAATCATTGCTTCATAAAAAAAGTCAAGTCATGCGAGAAAAATCATCAACAAATAAAACGAAATAGAAGTATCCATTAACAATAGAAGTTCGAGAAAGTCCCCAAATATTTTTATGGACAAGTTGAAAAGACTCAAACTTACGACCATGACTACTACTAGAAAAAGAACTACGGTGATACTTGTTGAACTGACAAACTTCACACTTAACTAAACATAGAGCTTAAACGAAGAAATAGCAAACTTTACCTTGACCAAAGACGGATGACCTAGGTGATGCCATTGAAGGCAAAAACAGAAGCACTCAAGGTAGAGGTAGTGGTGCTAGGCTGGCGATCAGTATCAAGAAATAGAGATCGTCTTTCTCATGTCCTGAACCAATGATCTTCTTGGTCTGGAAGTCCTAAAAAACACAATAAGAGGAAAAAATATGTTATAAAACAATGCAAGGCTTTAGTTAACTAACTCACAGAGTAAATTGAACGATAAGTACATCTGTCGAGAGTAAGGAAAAGGGACGAACTAGGATGAAGTACATCCCGTCCATGAACCATTGGCTAAGACAATATAATGATGAGTGCGAGCCAAATTAGAGGGAAAAAGAGGGATTACCAGACATGTGGGAACTAATGCCAAAATCGAGAATCAATGATGAAAGCGAAGTAGTAGCACATGCAATAGTACTTGAGTTTGCTAAAGTAGCAGTGGAAGCAATGGCATAAGCAGAGTATAATGTCCGAACAAGCTCACTCAATTGTGTAGTGAGTGCATTATGAGAACCCGGTGGAGAAGCCACCTGACTAGGAGGTGCAAAAGAGATGAAAGGTTGGGTCTGTGAAATTCAGTCAGTAACCTGATTAGCATAGATAAATTTACCATACTTATGCCAACAATAGGGTTCTATATGATTAATACCACCACAATAATTAAACTTACGATCAATACGATCACTAGAACGACCACCACTACGTGAGCAACCATGGGAACCACGACCTCCATGGCCACCTTGAATAGTGCTACAACTACCATTTTGTGAAACAAAAGCGAAAGGCTCGGAAATAGCTGGGAATGGAATGGGAACAACTGATGATTTCTCTAGCGAAGAACGTAGAAGCCGATAATAGGCATTAGCAATAGTAGGTAAGGTTTGACTTGAGAGATCTGATCTTTGAAGCCTCGTAGGTCAAGTCCAAACCAAAAAGAAGAGAGGCAACCATAAAGACTTCCTAATGACACCTATGCTACACTAAACTAGTGGTAAAAGTATGATGCTGCAACAACTGATCCCAAAGACTTCAGATTGCTATAATATTTAGCGAGAGACTTAGCAGATTGCTTAGTAGTGAAAATGTGCTCATAAAGCTCATAGATCTGGGGAGGGAAAAGAGGCCCCATTCGAGAAAAGAGGAACAAAGTCGATTTTTAACCTACTCAGTTAACTTAGGGACACATTACTCTCGTTAGAGATAGGAGTGCACATGGACCAGATTAATCTGGTTCTCAGATAATCCGAGGACTGAACTGTTACAAACGGTTCCAAGAAAATTGAACCCAATTCAAACTGTTAGACTTATAAGAGCCAGATCGGAGTCAATCCGTGAAATCGATTCAGTTTCAAATAGGTTCTGGTTATTCCTTCCAAAAAAATTAGCAACCTGGATAGAGAGAGAAGTTCGTTTAGAATCTCTAGTAATTGGCTCACCGAATCACAACAGCACTGCATGATGAGCACTGGCATAGAGTCGGTGACACCGAGAAGGCAAGAACTGCACTGTAAGTCTGCAACCGTGCAACTAAAATTGGGTTTACGAGAGAAATGGAGAATATGGTCAAGAGAGTGGAGGCCGCGCGAGACGCCGAGAAGGCGAGAACTAGACGACGATTGTCTGAGAGCATAGAGCTAGGTGCAAGAGAGAATGGAAAAGGAATTAAGAGAGGGCAGGGTGCACGAGAGAGACCTAGAGAAAGGTAGAAAGCATCGTGACAAATCAAAAAACCAAAGAACAAAGGCTGCAATGCTGGTGGGAATCACCATATTAGGTCTAGGGTATGTTTTAGGGTAACAGGAATAATAGTATATATATTCTGCATATATCAAATGAACCATTTGATTTATTAAAAACCCAAGAATTGGACCGTTAAGAACAGTTTTCAAATTACAGGAACCAAAACCGAACCATTCCAAATAATAATCAGTCCAAACTCTTCAATTTAGCCTGGCTAAGACCGGATTACTAGTTCATTCGATTTTTAAAAAAACCCTACAATTAGAGGAGTCAACAATAGAATTTCAAATTTTCTTGGACATATCACAAACTCCATTGTAGTAGTGCCAAAACCAACCCATAACCACTAAATTTTTACTTTCCCAATCTGCAAGTTTAGCAACGCCTGGTGCAGGGGGAAGATCAGTAATGTAACACAATCGTTTCTTTGCTCTAAGAAAGACTTTAAATGCATGTGCCAAGCCAAATAATTCAACCCAATTAACAGCTTATTTGTAACACATCTAGACAACTCTTAGATGCACAATCGTCCTACTAGGATGATGAATTTGTCTCGAAACCTCGCTTCTCACTCCAAAGTAAGAATCTTGTAAGAACCTTACTCCCATCGAAAAAGAACCTTACTCCCAACTAAGATAAAACCTCGCAAATATATAGATTCCCAAAAACAAAATAAAAGTGAGAAAACAAGAAAAAATCTATATAATTAATAAGATTATAAAATAAAATTAACTCAAATATATTCTAGTACTTTATATTTACATAATATCTATTTACATATACAAAAAATAACCTGTATTTGACACTAATCTATAATATTTATTCTTATTTTAACATATATTACAATTAAAAAAATATTTCATAGAATAGATAAAATATATAAACGCTCGCGCTCCCAACTTTAGACTCTGCTATATGGTCTCGCTCCCTCGCACCCGCTTCATGCAACTAAGAGACAACTCATCATCTTTGAGAATCACAAATTTATCCTCGACCATAACAAAAGAATCCAACAATTAATATGAGTGAGTAAAAACAAGGTGAGGAAACCAGACAGTTCACTAACCCAACAAACCATATCGCGAACCAACCAAATAAGGCATAAGCCAAACAAATCGAATAGAGCGGAAATAGGGCGTGTGAACCAAGCAAACCACATCGCGAACCAGATAGAATCAACCCAACTTCGATGGATTCAAGAACCACGAAACAACTTCAAGAACATTGGATCCAAGACACCGAATACGGCGTGTGAATCAAATAAAGCTCGTCACGAACCAAGTAAACCAGATCTTGAACCAAATAAGTTGAACCCAACGTTGATCAATTTAAGAAGCAAGAAACAACTTCGAAGCAACTCGAATCAAAGACACACTAAGACGAATCAAGTGCAAATCGAGAACAAAAAAACCTTCAGTTGACCCTGTGAACAGCAATCAATCACCAAATTAGCATCAAATCGAACCTAAACTAGTAGTTTCGAACCAATTGTATGGGTTAGAAGCATAACAAACATGAATTGAACCTCCGATTTTCAGATCAAGAAATTAGGGTGTTGAATCTGAGAGAAAATTTGAAATTAGGGATTGCGCGCTTTAAATGGCTTCCAAAAATTGTACAGAAATCACCATAATAAGGAAGAGATCGAGACGACTCCAGAGGTGCAAGCAATGATCGTTGGCGACCACACATATGCTGATGTCAGCAATTCCAATGGCCTTCTGACAATTTCTGGCTGATCTCATTCCGTATTAGAATAAGATCTTTTGTTCTAATACCAACTTGAAGAACAAAAAACCAAAAAACTTAAGGTTTGAGAGTAAGATAAGAGAAAGAAAATTGATTTAGGAACTTAATGACCTAAGTACAATAATACCCTTAAAACAATGAAACTAATATGCTAACATTCCTAATTATTCATCCATTCTTTTGCTTTTCTCATAGGAGCTTTTAATCACTTCTCATTTTGGTACTACTTAAAAAAAAAAAAAATTTAAGTATGCCTACAATCAGAATTTCCTATCCACTGGCTAGTGCTACAGCTACATGAAATCAGGCATGTAATTTAATGATCCAAGCACCTGATGAAAGAAGTTAGAAGGTCATCTAAGCATCGTTGCTAACATTGATAGAGAAGCTTACTCAACCAAGCCTAAGCCACCTGAGCTATCTTCGGCAACAACAGAGCCTGAGCTTCACTCAGCCAAAACAGAGCACAAGCACCAAAAACAGAGCACAAGCAGCAATCAGTTAGAGGACTTGGGCTCCAAGCATCAAAGGGTTAAGATTAATCAGTCAGAGGACTTGGGCTCCAAGTATCAAAGGGATAAGATTAGTTAGTTAGAAGTGGAAGTTAGTTAGCCAGGCTGTCAATGAGAGTTCAGTGATGTATAAAAAGAAAAGTACTGCAACGAAATACTCTCTCTCTCTCTCTCTCTCTCTCTCTCTCCTCATTTTTTATCTTTCTTCATGGTATCATAGCTCCCACGAGCAATAATGGCTACCGCGTCATCTTCTTCAAATCCAAATGCATCAATTCCTCCCAAGGTTCTAAATCGCGGTATCGGCCTGCGTAACGGTCGCGGTCGCGTGTAACGGATATCGGGCGTATCGGTCAA
>JAOTRH010000025.1:6945834-6965545 GCA_034768845.1 Heliamphora exappendiculata
ATGCGGCACCCGTGCTCGCATGGAGACTCAGAAACACCTCTCTTTGGTGCCTAGAGCCCGCCCCCAATGTTGCCTTGCGATTGTCCACTTTAGTGCCTAATGATGACACGGGGGAGGGCTGGTAGCTGACACACCACTACCCCCTTATAATAGCTTTCTTAGCCATCTCCATATTAGCAGGAGGAAACATCAAACTATTTGAGAAGTCATAATGGATAAATAAATAAATAAAAATATCCCTTATGCCAAACTGTTGCACGCCGTGCCTGGCGGCTTGCCACGTGCGCGCGCTGACCCACGTGCGCGCGCTGACCTGCGCCCATGCGCGCTGCTACTGTCTTGTGCTGCGCTGCTGTATGCCGTATGGTCTTGTCAAGGCATCATGACACGTTTTGGGGTTAATGCTGACAGTATTCTTGAACACCGTCGTGGGCCTACTCCGGATTTGTCCTTACCACAGCCACACAACATCACGGGATTGGCCTTATCAAAGGGCAACCCGTGACACATGGGCATGCCGACTGGTCAATTTTCAAAAATGCAAAACATGACACGTCTGGAAGATTAGGACACGTAAAATTTAATAATTTTATATTATTCTATGTCAAATATATGAATAGTTTATTTAAAAGTAATAAATAATATGCAACATATCATTAAATAAATTAAAGGCCGCATATTTAGTCTTATAAGTGTGTTAAACATATTAATTGTGCAAAATTTGTGATTCAAGAATGCAAAACATTATTATTACGAATAGACTTATCGCATAGGATGTGTTTGAAAGATTCAAAAAGTGTCGTCAAAGTTTTCCCATGGTGTTGGATACTAGAAATTTAATTTTTTAATAAAGACATGTTTAAAAAGTGTCTTACACGATTTTAACAGTGTCCGAAGAGTGTCAGTGATGGGAAATAGAAAGGTTCTCCCAATGGATTATTTGGGTTTGATCCTAGAGGATATTCGAATTCTATAAATTTTAATTATTTTAGATTTTAGTTTAAATTTTAATTATTTTATATTTGTTTAGATAGAATTGATTTGTTTTGATAAAATTAATTTAGATAGGATAAATTATCTTTATTTGTCATCTTTATCTTTTGTTATCTCAATGGTCTGTTTAAAGGCCTTAAACTTGTATTTTGAATCATTGAATTGTTGAATAAAATATTTTCTTTAGAATTGTTCTGGGTTTCAATTCAACCCTAGGTGCAGATTCCTAGGTTCCTTTAGATACGGATTTTTAAATGCTTGTTCGTGTTCGTCCTGCATCAACTTGGTATTAAAGCAAATGATCCTTTTTTTTATTTTTTTTATTTTTTCTTTACCCCATCATATAGTAAGAAAAAATAAGTTTTATTATTTTTTTATTTTGTTGACTTCTATTGTCTTCGGAAAAAAATAGGTGAAAAAAAATCATTTTCTTCACAACAAAACCCCAAAGCCAATAAATCTCCATTCCCGACCAATGAAACTTCTCCACTACAGCCGAAGCCTCCAATGACAGTTCTAACACAACCATCATCACCATCTATTGTCGCACCTCCATTACTGAAAACCCTAACCCATTAGATCCACCATCTCACACCAGATCCACCGCACCCAAAACCCTAGCCCACCTTATATGTCATTTTAGCACTAGATTCGTCATTTTTGGCTCACCCATAAATCCCAACCTCATCCATTTTTGGCTCACCCATAGAACCGATCACCCATCTGCTACTGCCATCCAAAAAACCCAGATCCCCCATTTTTGGCCACTCTTCTTCACCGAAACACTAGCCTTGCGCCGCGATCACCCATTAGATCCAATGGCTCCCCTCAATCACAAACCCCATCAATTCATTTGCTCAGCCACAATCGCACAGCACCCATTCAGAACAAATATAAATAATCCATAGGGAGACCCCTTTTGTTCCCCATTTTAATCGCCAACGATTTCGTTTAACGATTTCTTGTTCAAATATGGAGCCTAACCCAACAACCCCAACAACAGCAGATCTCACGATCGTCCATAGACTAGATTTTGCAACCGTAGACCTTGCGAAAATGAACAGATCCCCAGTTCCCATTTTTCAGACTCACCCTCCTTCACCAGATTCACCATTTTTCGGACTCACCCTCTTCACAGCCACTATAACTCCAGCTGAAGACTATTTTCGGTCATCCACTCCTCCACGACCCTAGATCCTAACAGATCGTGTAAATACCGACCTAACCCAGCAAGTTTCACAGGTCTTGCCCAATTGAAGAAGGGATCTTCATATGCTTGGAGTCTCAATTCAATATTGGGAAAAGGTACATATTTTCCATTGGCAGAATTGCATTCAATATGTATATTCATTACAGAATTCATAAATTTTGCTAAAAGTCCATTTTTGTGTTCTCATTAATCCTTTTTCCTTGAGTTACTATGAGCCATCGTGATTCATATCTCATCTTTTCTCAACATAGACCCACAAGATCCTCTTTTTATGATCATATTATGACACAAATATAGAATCATCTTCTTGATAGATCTCAAGAATCAGGATAGGTATCATAGTTATTTTTATCAATGATAGATATCCTATTCACCTTACTCAAGCTATTCGCTCTGTTTTTTCTAGGTATTTGTGGTCCTCTTCAATTGTTGTTCCCGACCAAGTTACTAGTGATTTTTATACAGTTGCATAATGTGGAGAAAAAAAAAGAGAGTAAAATTGCCATTGATGAGAGTTTTCGTATTAATATCATTTCTGAGTCTTACATTCAAAAAAAAAAACTTGTGATTGGGTCACATCCACAACCTTACAAAATAAAATGGGATAATAATTCTAATTTGAACAAAGTTCATGAACAACCCCAATATGAAGAAGAACGAGCTCAGTTTATTGGCATTTGACTTGACTCTTAGTTATGGAGTGGAAGAAGTGAAGTTGTTGCCTTAATATGTTTCTTTCAGTAGTTTCCACGAGATGTTTAGTGCCAATTAATATAGGTGGTTTATATTTGGACAATGTTTATTGTGGCATCGTCCTCTTGATTATCCTTAGATGTGTGATGTGAATGCCCCCCAAAGACCAAAAATTGTTATCAAGCTTGGTATAATGGTAAACCTATCTTGCTCAACCTCTATCGTCTAAAGTCAGAGATAAAAAAGCCATCACCCCACATTCACTTCTCAGGTGCCAAATTGTACGAATTTGTCCCCAATTGAAACAGAAAACAAGTATAGTCGAAAAGGAAGTTTAATGGATAAGGTTGTCCCTATTTGCCCATTAGCAAATATAACTGACCTCTCAACCATTACTAATCCAGCCTCGCCCCATTGTCTCCCCACCTAGCCACACTCTTCTTATTTATCTTGTTCATAAATTGGATTTTAATGCAAGTTTACTTGAATTATCATTAAATACGAGTGCTAATGTTAATTTTCTTGTGGAAACTTTAATTGCTTTTCAAGACAAATTAAAGCCTTTTATATTACCCTGAAGTGTGCAGAATGGTGTTCCGTCATTTGAGGTTACTCAATTTTTAGCACCTCATCACAGTTCTAACTCACCAAAGTCAAGTTCTTCTCAGTAGGAGAGAAATGATGGGGAACAAAAAAGAAACTCCCTATGGATTCTGTGTTTGATCCTGGAAGATATTTGAATTCTATAAATTTTAATATTAGATTTTAAATTAAATTTTAATTATTTTAGATTGTTCAGATAAGATTTGTTTATTTTAGATTTGCTTAGGTAGTATTAGTTTGTTTTGATAAGATTTGTTTGAATATGATTGGTTTAAATAAGGTTAGTTTAGATAGGATTAATTATCTTTATGTCATTATTATCTTTTGTTATCTCAATAGTTTATTCAGAGGTCTTAAGTTTGCATTTTGAATCATTGAATGGTTAAATAAAATATTTTCTTTAGAATTGGTGTGGATTCCAATTAGTGCCTTTAGATGTTAATTCCTAGGTTCCTTTAGATGCAGATTCCTAAAGTCTATTTGTGGTCGTCTTGTATCAATCAGTTCCTAACACAGTTATTCGACACAACATGTCTTCTCCGTAGACGTGTTTGCACTTCTTAGATTGTCATTTATCAGGTCATGCCAATCATGAAAGTGTGAATAAACCACTTCAACCAAGAACAAAACATGGGATTTTACAAAATTCTATGTATTTTGGTATCCAATTAACCATTTCACAATTAAGGAATAGGCGTCAAGGCAGATATATTGCATCCTCCACATATGTATGAAATAATATTGTAAAAAGATCATCTGCAAGGCTCCTTAAAAGGTGCTAAAGAAAAAATGCAAACCCATATGACTAGTATGAATGAAATTCGAACAGCTTGGATGAAAGAGTTTCTAGTCCAAAAAGATGCCAGATAATGTCACATAACCAGACAATTAAGAGACAACTAAGTGAAGTCGTTTGGGAATCACCTCGCCAGAGTAGGATATAAAGGGTATGATAGCAAGTTTGAAAGTGCCTTGTCAGAATCTGTTATCAACTCAATCCCATCCTTTAGCAGCTGGACAGCCTCCTGTTTATACATGTATTCTTGGTCAGCGAGATTTAACATGATTCTGTGAGATGCAAAATCTTAGAAACAAATGCATTGAGACATTACGAAACAAATGCATTGAGACATTACGAAACAAATGCATTGAGACGTTAACAACCAGAGTAAATTTGTATTAACTATTGTTTTCCTATAATCTGACCACCACCTCCGGGTACAATAAATATACCAAATTTGTCCAAAGTCCAAGAGTATTTTAATCCAACAACCCATTCATACACATAAGAGAACACTTGGAATGTCCTTATTATGCCAGTTACTAGCTTGCTTTTAACCGTATGGGGCATTTTTCCTAGGTTTCATTATTCAGGTCTCATAAAGCAAAATATTAGAATTCAGATGGATATCCTTGATTAGTAGTTAAAATAATCTCTGCCAGAAGAATGAAGATCACAGAATGCGCTGTCACTTAAACTGAACTGAGAAGTTGTTTGAAAGATAAAAGCACAGTAGATTAAAAGAAATGCAGAAAAGGGTTCTTACGTCTATAAACAGCCCATCTGAATCAGTGAGGATGCCAGAACTCTTCCAGCGCTGACCAATAAGCTTGTTCAACTCTTTTGAGGAAAGAGATCTTAAATGCTGACCATTCATCCACCTTTAATTTGTAAAAGTACATAAAGGTGAATAGAGTCAAGAAACTACTTTGTCCCTATGCTTTTCAATTCAGAATATCAGAGTACCAATATCATCAGAATAAATTTCTCAGATATTTACTGTATGAATCTGGCATCAAGAACATCTAAATAACTAAAACAATTACCTTAATTTGGTAGAATCAAAGATGGCTCCACTCTTGTTGACACGTTCAATTGAGAACTTTTCAACTGTAAAGTGCATAAAAGAATCAGAATCCTTATATTGGTGAAACTGAGATGATATCATTTTGACATCACTCAGCATAAGCCCACATAGTAGCATCCCAACAAAATCGGACAAAGGGGAATGACTAACCAAGTTGCTCAAGGGTAAAGAACTCATTTTCAGTACCATCACCCCAACCCAGCAACGCTAGATAGTTCACCATTGCCTGAGGTAGATATCCCATCTCCCTGAACTGTCAAGAATCACAAAAAGTTGTTCATACTACCTAATTGACAAGAAAAGCCCTCAAAGATATTGAAATATAATAATATATTTTGCAACTAAATAGCTCTACTTTGATCAGGTAACACCAATAGACTAATGTGACGGTTCATAACCTGGCCCACTGAAGTTGCACCATGCCGTTTAGAAAGTTTGCTCCGATCAGGTGCAAGAATTAAAGAAACATGCGCAAAGTAAGGCATTTGGAATCTGAGAGCCTGTGATGGAAAACTAAGTTATTGTATAAGCTACCTCCAAATTAATGAAAAAGATTGATCACTTGGAAATGAGGAAGCATAAATGAAAATTCAAGGGCAGAATAAAATTACCCTATAAATCAATGCTTGTCTTAGAGTGTTTGGTAAATGCTCTTCTGCTCTGAAATGAAAGTTTTGAGGGAAAGGAGGGAGAAATAATAAACAAAAGGAGTAAAATGCAGCATGTGAGCACAAATGAAAGAAACTAGACATAAAGAATGGCAGCAAACCAGTGTAATGGAAGGTCAGAACATGGTATACTCTCACAAGTACAGCAATAAACTTTACCGTATAACGTGCGAGATAGCCATGGTAGCATCATCAATGGTCACACAAAAGTTGTAAACAGGTTGTCCATTGCTTCTCATGATCACAAAATCCCCAAGTGTGTCCAAGTTCCAACTAACCTTCACGACACTATCAAACAAAATTAGAAACCTATAAATACCAAGAATAACAGACGTCTTAAGGGGCAGACCAATTGTAGAACAGATAGCATGCCTAGTTCAGCCTTTTGCAGCCAGAATGATGGATGACCAGTTAAGGAGCTAATGGATATAACTTGCATTTGCATAACTTGCTGAAGTTCTTTCTTAAACTGGTTAACCATTTTTTTATTTTTTGAATTGGCAGATTTTATAGGTGGGCAAAATAGCAGGCAACAAGTCACAATATGAATCGATACTGAACTTATCGTATATTCTTGTTTTCAGCCAACCTTGTAAACACATTACTATTTTGCATCAATGAGATTCAGAACAGCCCACCTCTCCTCGAATAAGGTCATCAATTTGCAGACTCCCTTCCTTGGGCACTTGAAATCGATATGTATAAGGGGTCCCCTTCTCCAACTCCTCTTCTATTTCCTCATCTGGGGCGTTGGCCCACTTTCCAGTGTATACTGGAGGCAGTTGTTTTAACTTTGCAATCTCCTTCATTTTTTCTAGTTCCTGGAAAAAAAAAAAACAAAAAACTTGGAATGATCTATAACTATTGGATTAAATCTGCCGGCATTTAAAAAATAATGAACTTATCAAATTGATACAACACTTACGTGATATTAGAAAGCTACAAAAGAGTATTTGGATCAATTCTGAAGGAATTAACCATAATTCAAACAACCATCCTGACAATTGTTTTTGTCAAAATAAGAGAGCTGAATTTGTATATAAAAGGACTAGCTTACAGCCATTATAAAACCTATAATGTACCACTTCCCTGAAACTAGCTTATTGAGCAGAATTGCACCAGAGAAGACCATATTTGCTTCAATCAACATATGTCGGTAAAGATGCAAAGCCAGAAACAACCTAACAAGTAAACCTGATGCACCAACAAAACAAACAACTGCCTTACATATATATATATTTTTTATTTTAAATCTATCCCACAGCCATAGGAACTATACTATGGTTAAGAAGGCAATTGTAGACCTTTAGAAAAAGAAAAAAGGCATTACCCTTGGTTGGACTATGTCCTAGTAGGTGTAGAACTAGAGACAAGCCTAACCTTTAGCATTGCATAGGGTCCCACTCCTGGTAGGTGTAGGACTAGAGACAAACCTAACATTTAGCATTATTTGCACAAGGTGATTGCCCTCAAACTCAAAACTATGTTCCTCGCGCTTGGCTGCCCAAACTTTACCATTGCACCTACATATACCCCTTGACGTTAAAAAAAGGACCTTAAACCCAAAAAAAAGGTTCACTTCTCTCAAGTCTAAACTATTTTGAATATTTGGCTTACCAGATCAAATATTGTAACATGGCGATGTTTCATTTGAGCACAGGAAGTTCAAAAAGTCACAAGTTAAGCATATTGTACTCTTTCAGATGCATTAAATGAATATATTACCGGTGCTTCAAGTAACACAGACAAAGTTGTTTCACTCTATTCTTTTCTGAACAGATCAGTCGTACAAAAACAAAAGCAAGACAAAACTTACGAAGAGAGCAAACAACATTAACCATGTCTCAAACAGTAATCGAGAAGGCATAGCGGCAATTTTTAACTGATACAAACAACATTCATAAAAACAACCAACCCTGAAAAAAAATAATTTAACCGCAAGAATTCTACCTCAAATCACCCTCACCCCAGTATTCAATATTGAATACAAACTTCGCTAAAACCAAATTACTCCAAAGCCCTTTCACTTTAACACATCCTCAGTGTACACATTCGCTTTAACCAAATAAAGCTATTTCAGAAAAAGGCAAACGAGCCAATGGTAATCTCAAAACTCACCCACTCCTCACTTTTGACCTTTAAAAAAAATACCTAAAAATTGCAACTTGAATGTGTGATACCACAGGGGAGAGAGAGAGAGAGAGAGAGACTTGCCCTCATTCACACAAACAAGAGAACTTTTGTAGTTCATCCAAAAATGTCTTCACCACTCTTCGAGGTTACTAAAATACCATTTTTCCTCTCTGAGGGAAACTTCTATTTATAAGCTAGGAACTGTTAACTTGTTTGTGGATAAGACTAATATGCCAGAAAGAAAGAGTTCCATAGATTGAACCCAATTACCTCATTAGAACAAAAGCAACGATATACATGACCAGATTTTAAAAGTTTCTCAGCATATTGTTTGTACAAAACATTTCTTTCAGATTGCCGATATGGACCATAGTCTCCACCGACACCAGGACCTGCATTATAATACAGCATGCCATCATCAGCACTAATTGTGACATATTTCATACTACCAGACTCAGTGCAGGGAACCAAAAATCTAACCGAAAGTCAACTTAAAGGTAAAAGTTGAAATGTGGGAAACATACATAAAACCAGATATTAGCATGAGATGAGAAAAGGGAAAGATGAGAGAGGGGGAGAGAGAGAGGGAGAGAGGGAGAGAAGATCAAGTTTGATAATTGAAATCCGGATTATTTTCTTGCCACCTGAGAGTCAACTAAGACCAAAACCCACAATTACAGTTGCTTGCTTGTTCTAGTGGGGAATTAAAACAACATGCTATTCAAAAGGATGTCTAGCAAGCATGGAATCCAGTCTTAATCAATCAAGATCATCCAAACATGGAATTATATCAAATGAGAACTCAAATTGAGAATACAGAGAATCATTGAAGCTGCCATCCTTTATACTTATTTATATATTGTGCCCCTATCTATTTGAAAGGTAATTTCATTCACAGAGAATATACCTATTAAACGATCCAGGACAAAGTAACTCAGCGAGAAAAAAAATAAAGGTTGAATTCTTCAATGCTCTATGTAGCCCAATTGATGAATTTCCATGCTCATTGCTTACAAAAATAATTGAAGCGTTTAGCAACCAAGAGATTTAGATGGGAATATTTAACCCCCCAAAAATGGATTGCTCTCAATGATATTGTATCATATTAATACCATAAATAATTGAGCTATCAAATCAATTCATCATCAATATCCTTTATTCATACCAAATCCCAAACTGGATTCCTTTAAGGCCTTTCCCAACCAAGAATCCTTCCATCTATCTTTTTGTCCCAACCATCTTTTTGTATAACCTATTTAGACCTTCCTTGTAGAACTATACAAAAATGCGTAGAAGAGATCTAAATATGGTTTGAAGTGTAAGGGAAAAAAATGAACTTTGTGGTCTTACAACAATGTTTACAACATGTGGAGGCCAGTGCAAGTGGCCAGCACTGCCCAGCCCCATATACCTCCCCAGGGTTCGAACCTGGGTTGTCAACCCCCCCTTCCCCAACTTAACTACCCAAAAAAAAAACAATGTTTACAACAGAGCATGGGAAATAAATCATATGTACCATTTATTTAAGTTTATTGCTACTATCATATTTCATTGATTTTTAGATTCCGAGATGTGGGGCTATGGAATTGCAGTAGGAGGCGTCATTTCAATTCCAAAATTGGAACTTGGCTTACCACGATGTTGAAGTTGAATTTTACGCGTAGGCCCCCAGATGCACTGGAAACAATTCAACTGTAAAATTAAAAACTTTCAAATTCCAGACGAGGAATTCCAAATTAGATATTGTTAATCGCAACCCAATTCAGGCAAAGCTCATAAGCATTATCTTGCCCAAATCAGGCACTCCTAGCTCCCTAGTCCCTACTTTTAGAGATGATAAATGAGATCGCATTTTACCTTTTTCGAATGAGAAGTAAAATTCAGAAGGGGATAAAATACAAGTCAAAATGAAAGAATGAAAGAAAGAACGTACCTTCATCCCAATCAAGACCAAGCCAAGAAAGATCCTGTAACATGGCATCCTCAGATTCCCTAGTAGACCTCTCCAAGTCAGTATCCTCAATTCGAAGAACAAACTTCCCTCCTTTCGACCTGCAAGAACGCGATTTCTACTCTGTAGATGAGAGAATAAATGGAAAAGGAACCAATATGAGAGAGAGAGAGAGAGAGAGAGAAGAGACCGACCTAGCAAAAAGGTAATTGAAGAGGGCAGTTCTGGCGCCTCCGACGTGGAGATTACCGGTGGGTGAAGGAGCAAAGCGAACGCGAACTTCTCCATCAACCCTCTTTGAATAAGCAGGCGAAGCAAAATCTATCGATGATGATGATGCTGAAATGGAAAGACTCTTCCAGAAAAGAGAGAAGCTTTTGTGACTGCGATAGTATAGGGACGATGATGGGCGGAATATTGGAGGAGCCATCTCGGGAATGATCCTAAATCTCAACCATGGTGATCCCATCAAAATGGCCATTTTCTATCTTAACGTTCTTGCAGAGAAAGCTTGAACCGCTGTGTATGTGTGTGTATGTGTTGCCTTGAATTTCAGCAGGATAACCCGTTTCGCTTTCGGGAATCCAGAATCGCCCTTCAGTCTACAGCTGGGGAATGGCTCGGCCCTTAAAAACATTTTAACCGTTAGAATTTAAGCCCGTTTGATTGTTAAGAAGAATAAATAAAGAACTGATTATGTTTTTTTTCTTAAATTATAAAAAAAAAATTATTATATCTTTTTTCTTTTTGTTTAGATTAATAAGAGAGAAAAAAATAATTTTTATCTACTCTTGTTTAAATAAATTTTATAAAAAAAATACAACCAATTATTTTACAAAAATAATTTTTTTTTTTGTTATTACTTTTTTACCTTTTTTATTTTTAAATGACCAATTTAAGTATTATAAAAAGTAATTAATTACTTAGAATTTTTTCTCTTCAAATCTCTTTAATTGGAAAATTTTAAAAAAAGGAAATTAGTTTTTCTCTTTAATTCTCTATATTTTTACAAATGATTAAGGAAAAGAAAATTACATTTTTTTTTAAATCACTCAAATTAAATGGATTGTCAAAGACATAATCTCATCCGTCCATTTTTAAATAAGTCTTGTTTGCTTCGCTGATCTTCAGTCTCTCTCTCTCGACTATGTGGAATAGATTGGTGAGCCATAGCTGTTGTGTGGGAGTGGGTTAGGGATTGGGACGGCATGGGGAGGGGAGCTGCGAAGGGATAGGGAGGGGATCAGCTGGGAGGGAGTTCGGAGTGGGGCTGTGGGGCTTGGATTTTTAGAGGAAATGCTGAACCTAAACCTTTAAAACATGAGTATGCTTTGGTGAAATTGGTTGCAAGTTGAAGGATAAGAATTCAAAACCAGATATATATTTTGCCTTTGTTTTCCTTTGAACATTACAGCTTTACTACATACAATTTGATGTGAACTTAAGAGGGGAAAAAACCAATGGAATGGTCTTCCACACCCAAACTTATGTTGGTATTGGAATTTGGAAGTAAGACTAAGTGGATGGATCTGTGGTGCATTGGCACATGTTTGCGAATCATTTGGTTAAGTGGTCAGTAGGGTGGTGACATATATGTTTTGAAGTGATATCCCATTTTCATATGCACTGTTCCTCTTTTTGGGTGGCATTCACTTAATGCCCCTTATATACAATTTTCTTTACTCATAAAAAAAAAGAGAGTATGTTTGGAAGTGATACGTTACACTTTCAAACTTATATGGTTTCATTTTTTATCTCTATTTGAATAACTGGGTGTTTATGAATATAATACGCAATTTAATTAATGGTTGCAAAATATATTATTGCCTTCCCAATGCTTTGTTGAAAATGAAATAATTTGGTATGTGGAATTATTAACGGTGTTGGAGGTTTGTGTATATCATCTAGTGGGCGTTGGTGAAACAGTTTAAATGCATGCAATATGTGTCTTTTATCTATATTCTATTAGTGAAATCAAAAAATTTAGTTGACTTGTTGAACATCATATATGTCGCTTCTAGCACTTAATTTTAGGCTTCATCGGAGACTTCTTATTTGATTTATGCATTTATTTTTGGAACTTTCAAACTTTTGGTTTCAAGCATGCTACTACTTGGACACATATAATTTTCTAAATCTGTACCACGAGACCATCAAATTTAGTTTACTGTAAAGTCTAGAGTTTGGTTTAGAATGTCTCATTGATTAGTTTACTTTCCTTGTTACTCATTTCAATGATCCATGGATATTAAGCGCAGAATTGAGCGGTCTTCTGTTAGTTTGATATCTCGAATTTTTGTATCCATACTCAGTAAGACATCCAAATAGCATTGGAAGATTGAAAAATTGGTCGACATAGGCCCAGGATCTCTATAGAAGGTAGAGAAATCGAGACCTGTTAAAGACAGATCGATTGGTCTAAAGATGAATCGATCGGTCTGGGCGCAGCAGCAATTTTTTGCTCGACAACTATGGTTAAATTTTGACCTATGAGCTACATATATAAGAGTTTTATGTTTCATAGAAATCTTAAAGTAGTCTATACACTTGAGAGGGCTTAGTAGAGATATTAGAGAGAGTATAGAGAGACGACAAGAGGCTCAAGTTTGAAGCCATAGATACAGTGTGAATGTGAGAGAGAGTGATTGTAATTCTTATTGATAATAGATGATTCTTTCTTCTTGTCTGTGGAGGTAGACATTCAGCCGACCCACGTCTATTCGTGTTCTTGTGGGTGTTCTTCTTCTTTACTTGTTTTGTTTGGATTGAAATCTACATTCCTGTTTCCGCTGCATAGGAAATTTGAGCCATTAAAACTCCAACAACTGGTATCAGAGTATTGGTTATTGGCTTAATCACTCGATTGCAGTAAAGATGGTGAACATCAGATACGAAGTTAAAAAGTTTACCGATAAGAATAACTTCTCCCTATGGCAGAGACGGATGAAGGATCTACTGATGTAGTAAGGGGTGTCCAAGGCGTTACTCGACAAGGCAAGAAAGCCAGAGAAGATGACCGATAACGATTGGGAGGACAATGATTCTAAGGTCGCGAGTTCAATTCGATTGATTTTGGGAGACGAAATTATTCACAATGTACTTGATGTGGAGACAGTGCACGAGATCTAACAGAAGCTGAAAGGTCTCTACATGAAGAAAAATTTGGCCAATAAGTTGTACGTGAATAAACAACTATATGGACTACAGATGAGGAAAGATACAAATCTTTTGGAATATCTCAACGTGTTTAATATGCTCATCACACAATTATCCGGGTTTGGAGTAAATGTTGATAATGAGGATAAGGCAATACTCCTATTAGCATCACTTTCAATATTTTATGATCATCTGGTAACAACTTTGATATACGGGAAGAACACTTTAGAACTTGAAGAGGTCACTGGTACTCTTTTATCACATGAGAAGATGAAGAAAAATGGTGAATCAAATGCAGGCGGACTGTTGTTGGCTAAGTCTGAGTCAAGCAGAGGAGTGAGCAGATCTAGTGAAGAGGATTCCAATGGAAGGAGATTTCGATCCAAGTCACGTGCAATAAAGAATGTGGAATGCTTCTATTGCCACAAAACTGGTCAATTTAAGAGTCAGTGCCAAGAATTGAAGCAACATCTAGAAGAAAAAAAGAGTGAAAAAGCATCTGCATAATCTGTCAGTTTTGCTGAAGAATTGCCAGACAGTGAGGTAGATGGAGATGCACTTTCAGTTTCTTCAGATTTTGATTTTTTATCAAAATCATGGATATTAGATTCAGGATGCTCATACCATATATGTCCAGTTAAAGAATGGTTTAATAATATCCTGGTATCCTACATCGGAAAGGGAGAGAGAGTTCCTATGCTATAAAGAAAAAATATTAGACTCCTACATAACAACGAGGCTTTTTTTCAGGTAGTAGAAATCTTAGCAAAACTCCGCAGTTAAGCGTACTTGGGCAGAAGCAATACAAGGATGGATGACCCCATGGGAAGAACAAAATCGTTAGGATTTTTGCCCAAAGCGGACAATATCGTTGCCACGAGAAGGGTCGGGGTGTTACAGATGGTATCAGAGCCGACTATTCTCACCTCCAAGTATAGGCCCCTACAGTCTCGCGTGACATATGCGCGGGCTACTGAGTGGGCCGGTCGGTAAGAACTGGCAGGCTACTGGAGCTGGCAGGCTACTGCATGGGGACGTGCAGCCCGAAGGGGGTGGATTGTGATATCCTGATATCCTACATCGAAAAGGGAGAGAGAGTTCCTGGGCTAGAAAAAAAATATTGGACTCCTACATACCAACGAGCCCTTTTTTCAGGTAGTAGAGATTCTAACAGAACTCCGCAGTTAAGTGTGCTTGGGTGGGAGCAATACAAGGATGAGTGACAGCCTGTGAAGAACAAAACCGTGAGGGTTTTTGCCCAAAGTGGACAATATCGTTATCACGAGAAAGATCGGGGTGTTACAGGTTTGACTCGTATAAGTCTTACAACGGGGGTACTGTTCTAATGGGGAATAACTCAGTGTATCAGTCAATTAGAATAGGTACAGTCAGAGTTAAGATGTTTGACGGGATTATGAGGGCTTTGGCGAATGTCAGACATGTTCCAGGATTAAAAAAAAAATAGTTTCTTTGGGAACATTGGATTCTTTAGGTTATGGGTTCACAAAAAATAATGGAGCAATGAAGATTAGCATGGGGATAATGATAATCATGAAAGGACAGAAAATGGATGATCTCTACAGATTGGTATGGGACACGGTTGTAAGTGAAGTTACTACTACCACACAGCCAGAATCCAGCAAAGAAGGCACGAGACATTGACATTTGGAGCTTAGTTAAGCTGATACGCAGAGTATGTCAGAAAGTCAAAAGAAGGGTGCAGCAGTCGAGGTGGAGTTCTATCAAAAAAATTCACCCAGAAAATCGGGTAAAGATGGTTCAAATTAACAGCAGCAGAAACAGAGCAGTAGAGAACCTTCAAGTCACAGGAAAGCTACGGGCAGATCAGGCAAAGATCATAAGCAAGTAGCAGTGTCAAAGAAGGTGGAGTCACCACAGAAGGCTACGACTTGGGAGTTTAAAAGACTGTATAAGAACGAGAGGCTGGTTGATTGCAATAGAGTCAAGTTCATGTGTGACTTGAATTTTGTCTAAGTTCATTCAGGTTGATGAACAGAGACGATGGAGCATCCATACCTGTGAATGGGGTGCAGGATGAGGCAACCGGCAAATCTTCAAGATGGAGATGGTTAAGAAATTTGAGCTAAGGTGGAGATTATTGGTTTGATATCTCGAATTTTGGTATCCATGCTCGGTAGGATGTCCGGACAATATTTGAGAACTGAAAAGTGGGTCGACATAGGCACGGGATCTCTACAAAAGGCAGAAAAATCGAGACCTGTTAAAAACGGATCGATCGATCTGGGCACAGCAGCAATTTTTTGCGTGGCAGCTAGGGTTAAGTTTTAACCTAGGGACTGCATATATAAGGGTTTTATGTTTCATAGAAACTTTAAGATCGTCTATACACTTAAGAGGGCTCAGTAGAGAGGCTAGAGAGAGTATAGTGAGACGGCAAGAGACTCCAGTTTGAGCCACATATATAGTGTGAGTGTGAGAGAGAATGATTGTAATTCTTATTGATAATAGAAGATTCTTTTTTCTTGTCCCGTGAAAGTAGACAGTCAATCGAACCACGTATATTCGTGTTCTTGTGGGTGTTCTTCTTCTTTACTTGCTTTGTATAGATTGAAACCTGCATTTCTATTTCCGCTGCATAAAGAATTTGAGCCCTTAAAATCCCAACATCTTCTTCTCCAATCAATTTCTGTCTTGGTACAATACAAGCCTACAAGGAGTTTTTAGCTGCTTTTGAGAACTATGAAGCAGTCATCCAAAGGCAATGGATGCCGAAGGCATTGTTATCAACATTTGATAACAGTTTCGGGATTCCTGTAAGAAATATACTTCTGCATTGTGCAAGGGTTCAGGGTTTGGTTCCTTAAAGCATGGAGAGCCATCCTCATCATCTGTTGTTTTTTAAGAGAAGTGAACATTTTGTTTTGATTTGGATTTTTTTTTTGTCACTAAAATATTATATGGTATCCTTTACGCTTAAATTTGTTAAATCTAAAACATTTTTGTTTCTGAAGAGATTGCTACGAGAGGCTTGCACGCATGATGAAGAATTATTCTCAGTATTTCTCAATCGCTTATTTAACATCCTCAGTTGGACAACGATTGAGTTTTCAGTTTTAACTCGATAAACACAAAAGAAGTACAAGGTAGAAATATCTAATATTACATCTTGTTCGACGGGCTTTTCCAAGTATATAGTATTAAATTGTTTATGTGGGCATCATTTGGTTAATGACTTATTTTAATCTTTTTTTTCTCATTTAAAAATGGAAGATGCATGCTTGACTAGTTACTTTGATAAGGTATAGTATTGGGAAAAACTCTTCATGTTTTTAGCTTGTTTGTTTTTTGAGCTCCAAAAGCTCAAAATGAACTGAAATGGCTCAACTCTTTTTTGAAGTTGGGTTCACTTGGTCTACTTTTTTAAAGCTAGTTAGCTTTTTCTAAGCCACAAATACATGAATCCAAAAGGGGCATAGTAAACATTTTGAATTGGTAGAACCAGGTATAGGTGTCCGGTGTGGGTGTGCCTTAGTGTCAGCCTCCTTCACTTGCAAATCTTGGCACTAGCCTGCTAATTGATCTGGCTTAGTCCTCACATTCAAATACAAAATGTTATGTATAAGCTTTAGTTATTTTGATTGGGTTTGATGTTTCCATTATTTGATGATTCGGTATTTAAATTGACCGGGATATTGTGTGGAGAACGATTTTCTATTTGTCTCTCAACCGTTGCACACTCTTGTTACAACATAATGTTAGTTTAAGCGTACATAGTTTGCTTAGGAAAATTTGGTTTCTGTTACTTATTGTTTTTTAGTTTTTTTTTATCATGTCTTGTGGATATTAATGTCACATTTTTTTGATTGTAGGTTGGACAAAAAATATCGTTAGTTTTTTTCAGCATTCCTAAATATGATGTGGCCGAGGGCATTCTTTTTCATATGAACCCATTTGTGAAAATTAACGGAGTGGTTTTGGGTTTGGAAGTTTTGGATGCAATTATATTTGAATGTTTGGTTAAGATTTATTCTAGATTAACAGGTATTTTATTTGGGAATAATTGGATTATTTATATGTTTCAAATATTATCTTGCATTGATGAATGTTTAAAATTTTAGGATGTGAATGCTCATCTTTAGATATTTTGGTAGACAGAAAATATTTCTGTAGTTCTTTTTTTATACAAAAAAAATTGTTATGGATGGGATTCTTCCTACGCAAATAGAAGGTAGAATTCTCGTCGCAAAAATTTTATTTGCAAATTCATTTTTTTAAAAACTTATTTGTTGATGCAAATCTATCTAATTTATTATAGCAAAACATTTTTCTCTCTTCGTGTTTTAAACTCTCAATCTTTTTTCTTCAAATTTCTAACTTTCTTTTTAAAAAAGATCAAGATATCATCACGTGATTGTTCTAAATTTTAATTCTATTCAATTAAAATTAATTAGTCAACTACATTAATTGTGACTACATAAGATTTTAAATTTTAAATTTGAATCAATTTTCAAATAAAAATGTTGATATTTTTTTTAAGAATTACCAATGCAAGATAACAAAAGTTTCCAAAAAAATTATTGTGTTCAATTCAAAGTTTGATTTTTTGGGAATTCCTAATACAAGATTCTATCAGCACGCTGAGATTGATAATAAAAAAATATAAAATATATTAATCTAAGAAGACAATAACTATGGAAAATAATAGTAGTCCTCCTAATTTTCAATTTTAAATAAAACGTACAATTGTTAATCTAATAATAGATTATTCCTAATATAAGATAGCAATAATTAGCTAGTTTTCAAATTTCGTGTTTGTCTAGTTTATTCTGTTAAGTTTTTTAATTTCATGTTTTTGTAGCATAAAAAGTTCAAACTTTATTTTAGAAAGGTAAAATGTCATAGAAGATTCAAATTCAAATTTTGTGTTTCAATTTTATTTTATGTTTGTTTAGTTTATTCCGTCATATCCTTTAATCTCGTGTTTTTGTAGCGTAAAAAATTCAAACTCTATCTTAGAAAAGTAAAACATCATAGAAGATTCAAATTCAATGTATTATTTCACTAAAGGCCTTTTTATATGTTCATACCATTTAATTGTATCTATTAAAATAATGTTAATTTGTTTAATTTAATTTATTTTTAAATAGCAATGTGATAGATCAAAATATTGGACATGTATAAGATTGAGAAAAAATTAAATTTTAAACTAGGAAGGGGACATTTGCTCATTTGCGTAACAATATACATAAATGCTCATTTTATTTGCTTAGAGAAAAGGCTCGACGTTTTCGACTATTACTATTTCCTGCTAAATGTTGCGTTTTAATAATTTTTCGCCCAAAATCAACGACAACATATCTAGGCCTGTTTGGCTACTCTAATTTTTTGACTTTTTTACTAAAAATACACAAAAACTAACATGGTCTATTTGACAATAAAATAAAAAAATTAAAATGCCAAAAAGTCACATTAAAATATTAACTTTTAAAATATTCTATTCAAACTCCAATTACTTTTAAAATATAATATTACTTCTTATTCATAATTTATTTACTATTGCTATCAGCTACATATAATTTATTAGAAATATAATATCTTACTTTAAGAAGTTCTTCTACTTGTGAATAGGGTTGGCAATTTCTCTCGTCCCGTTTTGTAGGATTTTTCTTGCATCTGATAACAAACGGAGTGAGAACGGTATTTGCACTTTCCGTCCCGTTTTTCTCTCTCTGCATCCGATTACATAAAATAAATATTTTTTAAATATTAATATATGTATAAAATATATATTTTATAAATATAATAAGTTCAAAATATTAAAATATTATATTTATCTCTAATTTTTTTATTTATTATATTTTATATATTTAATTATATTAATTTATCAACTATTATTTTGTATTTATTATATTATTTATAACGTTTATTAATATTATTTTTTTAAATTAAAAAATTATATTCAAAATATTTTTATTCATGTTTGATTATTCGCTACTTTTTAATATCTTTTTTCATCTCTATTTTAATTAAATAAAAAATAAAAATAAAAAACTTAAATTCTACCCGCTTATTGTCTTTATCGCCTTATTGCTATCCCTACTTGTGAATAATGGACGTTCTATAAAAGTAGTGTGCAAAGAACAAATAATAGGAATACATGATCATGGTAGTTATGTGCATTAAAGTATGATTTGACGTTAATTAATTAAGAGTTTGGCTCGTCTCCGGTTTAGAAAATAACTGGACCGAACAGTTTAAGCAAACAGCGCCGTTTAAGCGTGATAGCGCTCACAAATGGTGTTCGCCCGCTTACGTGCTGTAACCCTAAAATAGCTTTATTCCTTTGCCGCTCAAATATTCTTTGCCGCTCAAATATTCTTTGCCGCTTAAGCAATTCATCTTCAGCCTCAATCTCTTCCAATGTCAGAATCAATGGAAATTGGATTTTCAGTGG
>JAOTRH010000025.1:6965645-6977433 GCA_034768845.1 Heliamphora exappendiculata
CTCTCTTCCAATCAGATAACCTCTTCTGGAATCTCTCAATAACAGAATCCCACACAATTTTAGGCTAAAAAGATGACACCAGCAACACACCCAAATATGAAGATGGAAGGCATCCAACTCCGCACCCCAAAACAGAGGTCAAAGAAGCAATGCTGGTCACCTTACCCACAAGCAAAATTTCCAAGTTTTCCAAATTTACCTCAAGAGAGCACACATCTAAGGTAACCTAGTTTCCTCAACTCCGCCCCACAAAAGACAATGGCGCCAGCATATAAAAGATGAGAAACAACCTCCCCTTAACCATTTCCACTCCCCACCCCGAACCATTTCTGAGCAAATTAATATTACGTGCATATTTAACTAACAGCACAACACACAAGGAAATACAACACAATTTTTTAACAAAATAACCAAATCTGACACTAATTTCCAGTTTGTGAGGAATAATTTCTGCAAGATATTTTACACATTTTGCAGTCTCCCTAACAATTCTCAACAAATAAAAAGAGGAAAATAAGAGAAAACGAGAAGCATGGCTGTCACAATAAAATCAGCAAGAATTTGAGGATAGCTCAAAAGCTTTCAAATATCTACCCAATGGAAAGTTAATTCAATTAACTGGCATCATAAATCAACTGGAAACAACTGAAATTGATAAGATTGAATGTGGCGTGAACCTATTTAATCACCAGTCTACAGGAACCAAACAAAGTCGATATATTGATTGGACCTATATAAGCATGAGTCAGCAGGAAAAATTGAAGTTGATAATAAGGTGGAGTTATTTAGTTTAGAATGTTTAGTCAACCGAAATTTATGGTCAGTACAAGTTCATGCTAGATAGGAAATGAAAATAACCACACACACACACACAAAAGAAAAGAAAAAAAAAGAAGTCAATGCTAGAGACCATCTCACTGATCAAAGTCACAATTGATATGAATACTTCCATAGATGGTGTAAAACCAGCAATGAGATGACTATATCATTGACTCACACCATAGTCCAATAAAAGGTACTGACATACATTGATCTTTCCTAAACTTCGTGGAAATGAAAATGTGTCAGTTTTTCCTACATTAATCTGGATTTAAATGACTTTCCTATTAATACCACGATTGATTTATATACTACACATAGTCACATATATTTGTGAGAAGGTACCATTTTACAAAATTATACTGCAGTAATTATTTGCTTGGAAATATTATGCTACTTAATGGATGAGTTAGCCTAACTATAATCATGGTATAGTTACAGCCAAAAACATGTCCTAATACTGTCTAGATATCTGAGCACACAAAGTTTGAAGCGATATCAGACACATACACAAAATTTGTCAAATTTTCACTTTCCTAGGCTATGTTAAATGGGATACATCGTACATGAAGTAACTAGGTCAGACACATGACACTTGGGTGAGGGTATCATACGCCCGACATATCTAGTTGGATATGCACTCAACAAATATGGTAGAAGTAGTAGATTTTACTAGGAAACCATGGATAATACAAGCTCTATGTAAGTTTCTAAGCACCATTTTACCCTAAATAAATTATAGTACTAGTGCCTTTAATCAAGAGAAATAGATACCTGCCCCTGACACCCATACTTGAGTCCGTATAACAAAGTTCCTAGAGAAGCAAATCTATTTCAAAATTTAAAATTTGGAACTAGCACAGAAATAAGCTACCGATGGATGATATCAATCCAATGTTCTTACCTTAATGCATGGTTAAGAATCATTAGAGTTGTAACCAATGAGTATCCATGGAAGAATCCCCTGTAAAAGAAAAACGGCACTCAAAATATAAATACACAACATACATATACATACAGAGAGAGAGAGAGAGAGAGAGAGAGAGAGAGAGAGAGAAGGACGTATTTATTCAAGCAGTTACAGGAGAGCTAGACTTGTTTATTAACAAACTAGAGATAGATAAGCATGTCAAAAGCATATTGAATCTGGCTAACTCATGAAGGAAAGCCAGAAGGAAGAAAAGGAGCGAGGGCAGGGGAGGTAACTACCGTCTTGTTTTTCTCACAAGAATTGGCTATTTAGTTTCTGTTCTAGCCTTCTCTAAAAGTTTCAGTGAATGGAAGTCAGAAATAATAGTATTGAAATACTTAAGGCAGGATTAGTGTGATTTGATGGCAAATAACATTTAGTAATGAAAAAGGGAGGAATGCATTGTTACAAAAAGGTACAAAGTTACAATCCCATTGATAAGGATCTGAATTATCACCCAAATCACACATAATATTTTAAATACAAACACATGACTGCATGATGCAGAGCTTTTAATATACTCAATTGTTTAACCCAAATTTCACCATCAAACACTTCCGTATTGAGACATCATAAACCTTAGTTGCACGAAGCGGAAGCAGGAGCGGGAGCGGGAGTGAGAGCGAGAGCGGGTGCGGGGGAGTGAGGCCATACAGAGGAGTCTAATGTTGAGAGCGCCTATGGAATCGTTTATATATTTTATATATTCTACGAAATAGTTTTTATTTAATTGTAATATATATTAAAATAAAGATAAATATTGTAAATTAGTGTCAAATAAAGATTTCTTTTGTACATGTAAATAAATATTATATAAATATAAAATACTAGAATATATTTGAGTTAATTTTATTCTATAATCTTATTAATTCTATAAACTTTCTCTTTTTTCCTCACTTTAATTTTATTTTTTGGAAGTCTATATGTTTGAGAGATTTTATTCTGGTTGGGAGCGAAATTTTTTCTTCATAGGAGCAAGATTCTAACAAGATTCTTAGTTTTGAGCGCGGGAGCGACGTTCCGAGACAAATTCATCACCCCAGTAGGAGGATCGTGCAACTAAGTCATAAACCCTACCCCATTTCCCTATTCTTTGGGCCTTTTGGCCTTTAACTAATTGATTTCACACCAATAGTCAAAACTTGGATATTGTTCTTACCCTTAAACCCCAAGCTCGCAGAAAATCCAGCAAGCCGGAAGTTTGAAAATCAAACCTGACCGGTTTTTACTTCGTCCACAGATCCTGCACTATTTCTTTTATCAACCATTCATAAGGACGTCATATTTAAGTTTCCTAACCAGTCCCACGTCACATCAGCATATTCCAATACGAGAGCAGAATAAGAATAAAAAATCATACTGTAAATTACTTGTTCATGACAGCATCAAAATCTTGAATCAATATTGCAATTGCATTGAAGCCCATTCCAAAGACGTACAACCAGAAGTTCTGCACATTTATGTTCCTCGAAGGACGTCTTTTAATTATAGCCTGCAGAGTACAGAAGCAAACATAATAACAAAAATGACTAATAGGGTATCCAGTTGAGATTTCCCACTACTTTGCTTTCTGCAAAGCATCAACCAAGATCCTTTCTAGGGAGGTCTATTGTAACTATCTACCAACCAAATTAACCAAATTCTGATTATACACCATTGGCTGAGGAATTCATTTGAGTACTAATCATGCTTTAATCGTGAACTGCAGTTCCAGAGAACAAAAGAGCAAGATACATGCTTAAGGAATTTACCTCCGTGTAAACTCCTGCAAAACCACTTAGAAGTGCCATCACCTGCGTAGTAATACTGACTGTTACAAAAAGTATAAAGAAACAAGAACAAAGCTTTTCTCGTCAACTTAGCAGGCTTCAAAATATCAAAAAACTTACAATCGCCATCACCCAACCTTGAAAAGGAGTTTGAAGAACTCGATCAGAACTGCACAAACAATGTCATTCAGTATTAAAGAGAAAATATAAACACAAAATTAAATATTGAATTAGAAAATAATCCAAAACAAAGAAGCAAGAAGCAGTATTCCTTTGTCCTCAAAGATGGTAATGTGAATAAAAGTACTTAAAAGAAAAACTTTAGCTATGAACGAACAATAGTAGTTCAAAGTTTTTCATTCATCTTTTGGTCACAGGATAGGCTGTATATTATGTAATTTCAAGTCTCAACATACATGCAAGCCAATCGAACCATCCAACAACAGCCTTAAGAAATTTTCAAGGTCAGTGTACCAAATAGACTAGAAACCACAATGTGTGATAACAAATCACTGAACTAATCAAATTTGAAAACACCTCGACAATGCGGTTAAAATATGGTCTGGATTGCACTTACGAAGAATTAAGTTGCGCTGTAGTGCACCCTGCGCATAATAGAATGAAAGCAGCCCATTGGATCTCGCTTAACCTGAAAGGATGTAACAATTAGAGCACGATATCTATAAAAGTCTCAATGTCATGGTCATTTACGTGTTTCTTCTTTGGTAATGGCATTAGTAATTTAGTAGCTGATAAATTTCTCAATGTCAGGTAAATAGCTTGGATACTTCTATTCTATACCATGAATTTTAGACATGATCACGAAAAATAATTTCAACATGGAAATTTAACTAAAAGGGAAAATAAACTACATCTTTTTCCCCTTTCAATCATGTAAAAAAATGATAATTCTAGAGCAAACAACTCAAGGACTTACTTCTTCTTAAGAATAATTCGATATAACACACCAGTACTAATAATGTTCAGGTTCTTCAGTATCTGATACCCGGGGGCATCCACATAAGCAAAGATGTAATACTGCCATAAATTCATGTTTCAGAAACCAGGAAGACCAAAGCCACTACTGCCAGGAAAAGTAACAAAGAAATGCAACTACCTGAAGCAAGTTTTTTATGAGGTAAAGCGCCGCAGGTATAGGGTAAACACTAACTTCATCCAATCTTGTACTCAACCTAATAGTACAACGAAATGCATAAGAACAAGTCTTAGCCAAAGAAGAGTCACATATTCCAGAAAACTGAGGGATAGAAAAAACCACAGATGGAGGGAGAGAGAGAGAGATGAGATAAATGACCTGTTATCATCAGTAACACCTTCATTCCTCCATATTCGTACCAAGGCTGCAAGTGATAATGCGCATTTCAAAGCCTCTACCTAATTCCAAAAGAATGAATCAACTTTAATTCCATTGAAATCAATTTTACGACTATACTATCCAGCTGTAACATTGATAGTTTGCTTCATGTCCTTTGAATCATCTCTAGTGGAGAATATTATTTCCTCACCGAGAAATTTGCAGTAGTGACACTGTACTCGTACTTTCCAGCTCTCTTGGACCAGACAATAAGTATTGCCTGTGAACTTGTAAGAAAAGTCAATGCAAGTGTAACAATTGACCTATAAAAATGAAGCAGCATTGTCAATGACAATATTTTTCTCCGATCCAGCAAATAGAAATTATGCATTTAGAATTGAGTGATAGCTCTTACTTGCGCTTCCACTTGGATCGTTCACTAGAGCTGCCCCCAAGGGTGGCCACGTTACTTATAGGAACTACAAGGTTAATACTTATTATGAGAGATTACCAGCTAGGCTGCTGCATAAAATTCGATGTTGAGTTTTAACGAAAGCATACCACTAGAAAGATCATTCCCACGTAATTTCTCTACATCGTAACCCAATTCATCCTCGTCTTTACCCTTAAAAATTCCATATATCAGTGGAAACACATGGCGAACTCATACACATAATCCACACAAACTCATACACATAATCCAAACATCTCGGTGCAGATAGAAAATGGAAGATGACAAATATCGACATTTCAATAATAAACTTCAACATAGTTCACTAACATTTTCTCAAGAATCATAAGAAGGCTAAGCAACTTGCATAAATCACAACAGGAACAAAATGAAAACAGTTGCTCAGACAATTTGCTGCAGAATCGCTTCAAACATTACGGTAGCATATCCAAGTTAACAAATAAGTGACGGGAATTTACATCATGGCACTTGCATTATCGCATACGCCCAAGTTTTGAAGGAAAATTAAAATAACATCGGCTGGATCACAACCAGGGCCGGCCCTTTTGTTTGGGGAACAAAGCAATCGCTTTGGGGCCCCAATTTTTGCTAAAAACATGGGACCCCAAAATATATAATACCTTTTATTATATTTTGTATAATATTAAAAAATTAAAATCTAATTAAAAATAAGGGGCCCAGTCCAAAAAGAAATTCAAATACAAACCCAAAATAATATATATTAAATTAAAAAGGCCCACTTTCAAAAAAAACTAAACCCAAGCACTGCCCCAAATCTACTAAACTCGTCTGCACACTGTGCAGCCACTTCCTCCGAAACAATTCAAATCAAACAAACAGCCAAACAAGCACAGATCGAGGCACTCTTGACTCTTCATCTTCCATTCTTTGATCTTCAGTGTTCTGTCTTCATCAGTTCATCTTCCATTCTTCAGTCTTCTGTTTTCATCTTCCATTCTTTGATTCACTGAAAGTCTGAAACACAGTTACAGTGTTACACAGCCGACTGGCGAGTCGGCGACTGTTGACGGCGAACGGCGAACGGCGACAAGCAACTGTCGACTGACGGAGTTCCGAAACTGCGAAACACAGCCGATGGCGACTGAGAGACGAGCTTGACGGCGGCACCGCGGCAGTGTTTAGCGTTCTCACGTTCTGCTGACTTCTCAGTTCTCTTCTCCAAAGGTAATTTATTATCCTTTGATTTATCAATTATCAGTTGATTCAGTTCTCATTTATTATTATTTTATGATTTATTATTATTTTATGCATTTATTTTTTTATTTACATGATTGTTACTGTGTTACATGATTTGAGATTTGAGTTTAACTTTTAAGCATTAATAATTTTTCTATGTTCATTTGCAAAATTTATTTTTATTTTCTCATGTTTATTTTTTTATTTGCAGAAATTTTTTTTTTAAAATGCCTCCTAGAAAGTATTTGTCTGGATCCGAAAAAAGAAAAAAAAAAAACAAAAAGTGGAAGAATTAATTCAATCTCAAGTGGGAGCTCTTGAAAAGTTTTTTTGTAATAAGAAACAAGAAGAGAATTCAAATTTTGTTGAAGTTTTGGAGACTGAAAATCATGAAGATTCGATAAATGGAGAATACAAAGAGAAAGATAATGATTGTGAAGAAGTTAATCAAGGGACCAATGTGAATGAAAATGGGAATGATAATGAAGAAATTGGGGGTTTTGAGCATCAAAGTGAAAAATATGGTCCTTTAATATTAGTGATCCATGTAATTGGAATCATATTGATCAGAATTTCAAAGATTTATTAGTTGAAAGAGGTCCTACAAGAACGAATGATAATTTCAATTTTTCTAAAGATAGTTTTGGTAGGCATTTCTCCTCAACGCAATATATACGACATTTATCAAATAGAGAGAAGCGTGACAGGAATGGCTAGTATACTCAGAGACTTTGGACATGGTGTTTTGTTTTGGTTGTAAATTGTTTAAGCATGATGAAAATAAGACTCAATTGGCTAATGAATGATTCAAAGACTGGAAAAACCTTGGCCAGAGACTTAAAAGTCATGAAACTAGTGATGAGCATATTACTTGCATAAGCGAATGGGTTGAATTGGAGATGAGATTGCGAAAGAATGAAACAATTGATAAAAGCGTGCAAGAACATATCAACAAAGACAGAGAACACTAGAGAGTAGTATTGTTGAGGATAATTGCTATTGTGAAACATTTGCCAAAAGTAATTTAGCATTTCGTGGAGATAATGAGAAGATTTATCAAGAGAGAATTGAAAATTTTTTAAGCTTGATTGAAATGATTGTTGAATTTGATCTAGTGATGCAAGAGCACATTCGAAGAATTGAAAGGTCTGAGATTCAGTACCATTACCTTGGTCACAAAATTCAGAATGAATTGATTCAAATGTTGGCGGGTGAAATCAAAAGTACAATTGTTACAAGAATCAAAAAAGCAAAGTATTTTTCAATTATAGTTGATTGTACTCCGGATGTAAGCCATGAAGAAAAAATGTCACTTGTCATACGATGTGTGGATATTTCAACAAGTTCAATAAAAATAAAAGAGTTCTTTTTAAAAATTTTAAAAGTGGAAGATACATCCGGGCTTAGACTTTTTACTGCACTTGAAGAAGTATTGAGCACCCTTCAACTTTGTATTGGTGATATAAGAGGGCAATGATATGACAATGGCTCTAATATGAAACGAAAAAATTAAGGTGTACAGAACAGGCTACTTGAAATAAATCCTAGAGTATTTTACACACCTTGTGGTTGTCATAGTCTTAATCTTGCACTTTGTGATATGGCTAATTCTTGTTCTACAACTCTATCTTTTTTTGGAGTGGTACAACGTATATATGTATTATTTTCATCTTCTACAAAGCGGTGAAAAATTTTGAAAGATAATGTAAACTCACTCTAAAGCCATTGTCACAAACACGTTGGGAAAGTTGTGTTGAAAGTGTTAAACCAATAAGATATCAAACTCCACAAATAAGAGATGCTTTAATTCAAGCTCCACAAGTAGTAATGAAGGTCCCAAAACAAAGAGTGCAGCAGAATCTCTGGTAACACATGAAATTGAGAATTTTGAGTTCTTGGTTGGCATGATTATTTGGCACAATTTGTTATTTGCGGTTAATTCTGTGAGCAAAATTTTTCAAAGTGAAGACATGCATATAGATGTGGCTATAGATCAGTTAAAATAGTTTATCACTTTTCTTGAAAAATATAGGAAAACTGGATTTGTGAAGGCTATGATTGAAGTAAAAGAAGTTGCAACAGCAATGGAAGTTGAACCTGTATTTCGTGAAAAACGCACTATTCGCAGAAATAGACATTTTAATGAGAATGTTGGTGAAGATGCGACATAGTCAGCTGAATAATCCTTTAGAGTTAATTACTTCATATGTATCATAGATCAAGCTCTTTCTTCACTTAAATGCAGGTTCGAGCAATTTCAAAATTATGAGAAAACTTTTGGGTTTCTGTTTGATTTGAATAAGTTGAATTCTGGCAACAATTAATGTTTGAAGACATATTGCACCAATCTTGAAAATTCTTTGAAGCATGATGGGATTTCTGATATTGATGGGAGAAATTTATTTTCTGAATTGAAGATCTTGCAAGAAGTTTTGCCAAAAGAAACAAAGAAATCAATTGAAGTTCTGAATTATTTGAACCTAATGGATGGTTGTTTTCCAAATACATGGATTGCGTACAAGATACTGTTAACTATACATGTTACAGTTGCATCAGGGGAAAAAAGCTTTTCAAAGTTAAAGTTGATCAAATCTTATTTGCGATCAACTATGTCACAAGAAAGACTAAATGGATTGTCAATGTTGTCTATTGAAAAAAAAAGCGTAAATAAACTTAACTATGAAACATTAATTGGTAATTTTGCGGTCAAAAATGCCAGAAGGATAGTATTTAAGTGATTATTTGCTATTATTGGTTCAACTTGTTTATTATATTGTGATATTGTAACTTTTTCTTTTATTTAGTATTATTTTAGTTGTAATTTAAATATTGGTGAAATATAAATTTGCATAACAGTTGTATCTTATTAAATTTTTATAATAATTTTTTTTAAAAATTTACAAATATAAAAATATATAGAACCCCTTTTTAAATATCTACTTAGGGCTTCGATTGGTCAGGCCGGCCCTGATCACAACAACTAGTAGTTGCAGTACATATCAGAAATCAATGCAGTAAGCCCAAAGCACGGTATCAGCAAAAATGCGAATGAACTTAAGCAAATCTAAACTTTTAGATTATGAAAAGAACTTAAAACACTATCGAATTGGGCCCGAGAGGGAGAGAACCTATTTGAGATTTGATTGCTGTACTCAACGGATCAGAAAACAGCCAAAACACAAAGAAAAGAAAAACCTGATCTTTGAATTTCCGATACTCCATTGGCGCGCGAATTAGCTTAAAGCTTCTTCTTGCCCCCCAAATCTCCTTCCTCTCTCTGATTCGTGTTGCGAGTGTCGTAATCGGGCTTTTGTTTTTCGGGGGGAAAAAAAAAACTCAATTCCAGGAAGGGGAAAAAAAACACAAAAAGGAGGAGAGAGAGAAAAAAATAATAATAAAAGAGGATGATGCGGCCGACATAAAAAAGGTGTCCCTTTGTTTTAAATTTATGAATAATGGAGGGTTTAACAATGCTTTTGGCTATAGTTTTTAATTTTTTATTATTAATTTTAATTATAAATTATAAATTATTTTAAATATTTATTTTTTTTATTATAATTTATAATTTTTTAAATATTTATAATTTATAAACTATTAATTTTAGTAATATTAAATACCATTAATAAATTTTTTATTTTGATATTTAGATATTAATTTATTTGAAATTAATTAGTGCTTAATAACATGGGAACATGAACGGCTTTTTTAACAATCATGCTAGTTATTTTTTGTTTTAAATTTATTATATAAATTTATTTTGATAAAATTATATGTTTAAACTTATTGTAACCAAGATTTACACGGAGGTATATAATAAAAATAATTGAGAACTTAAATAACAAAATTTGAAAAGTTTCATTATTTTGCAAAAGAATTAAAAGAGTGATAAAATTCTCAATTTCAACATCCCAACATTTATTTCATTCTCAATAAAAAAAAATGATTTGTTCTGAATTTTATAATTGATAAATTATTTTCTTTTATTCGTATTTTAGCCCATTGCAAGCATGTAAAGAAATTAAAAAAGTGGTGAATAATTTTTCTGAACTCATTTATTTTATGATAATTGCGCATCAAAGTGCATGCAATTGTCAAACGGCCACACCACTATATATAGTTAGGGATCCGCAACCAAATTGCTAATTTATTTTTTTTCGTTAAGTTGCACTAATTCGCATAGTTTACGCGTGTGAGTAGGTGAATTGGGTTTGAATAAATGGGTTAAGTCAAAAATTAAAATAAAAAATATAAGTTAATTGTAACCACAATTTTTTTAAATCGCCATGAATCTAACTATATATATATATATATATATGAGGCTTGTTGTAGTTACCAAAAATCAAATGATCGAATGTACCAAAATTTAAAAAGATGATATTTTGCTAATTATACTGTTAAGAGAATTGGTAAAGGCACTCTCAATAGATGCTCAAAAAAGTATTTTTAATTTTATGTTTTAAATTTTAAAATGTTATCATTTATAGTTTATACATATGTTTTTATAAATCTAATTTCTTAAGAATTTATTTGCCAAAATTTATCAAATAAGATATATGTTGAATATAAAATTATAAAAAAATAATTAAAAATGAATTTATAGATAATAAACTATTGTTTGGTAAAATATTTGCTTACATGAGGTCATTTAAGTTGATACACAAACACACACAAGGCTTGCTATAAAATAATTAGTGCACTTCATAATTTGCTAATTTTATTTAAAATTAAAATTAATAATTTTTTTATAAAAAATGTAAGAGAAGTTTCTCGCATCATGTATCAAGATAAAGATATAATTACTTTTTTTTATAAAAATCATACATATCAATTTTCTCATACCTTGCATAAAGGTATGAAAACTTTCACATCATTTAAAAAAAATTATACTAAGAAATTTATCATCTATAAGTTATTCATTTCATTTAAAATTAAAAAAAAAAAAAATACATGCATGAAAAATTTCTCATAATATGTATGAGAACTTCTCATGCATATTATGTACTAACTACTGAATGATAATATAACTATTTGATAATATCCATATATGTATACGTACCGTAAAAAACTTCGACTTCTCATACTATATTTTAAAATGTATGAGAAATTTATCATAAATAATCATATAAAAATATTTTCATATACATACGTGTTTTGAGAAACTTTTATATTCAAATATCAAAATGTATATGAGAATATTTTCATATACACACGTGCTATGGGAACTTCTTATACTTAAATTTCAAAAT
>JAOTRH010000025.1:6985220-6993925 GCA_034768845.1 Heliamphora exappendiculata
AGGCTGGTTGGGGAGTGGTCAGAATGATTAGAGTGGCTAGAACTAGTAGTCGTGTTCCGCTTAGAAATGGACTGGTCTTCGCGCTTGCTGTAGCCCTGGAAATCTTTTACTCCGAAAGATCCACGGCATGTGTTGCCCATGAAACAATTACAATTCCCCGGTCCCTTTTTCCTCTACACTTCAAATCCAGTTTCTCCTCATTGAATGCACTGTAACCCACTTCAAAACAAATATACGGAAAAATGAAACAAAATATGGGCTGAATCTCAGATCACAAACTCGGAAACAGAGAGAATACAACATTCCTTTTCTTCTTTTCAAAGTTTACAAAGCAAATGAAAGGTATAATATTCGAATCTCGAGTAAAAAGGAAAGAACATGGTATCAGATCGGACTGATTTAACATCAGTTTAAGCTATAAGTTGCGAATAATTCAACACAAACGAAATCTTCATGTTACGAATCTGCAATAAACGATTAATTAACGAAAAGAAACAAAAGCAAAAGCACAAAAATGAACATTTAAATCACCAAAACTGGCACAGATACATAATAGACATAAGTAACGACGGAAACGAGATGTACCCAAAAACAGAAAGAAAGAAAGAAAGAAAGAAGAAGAAAAGGAGGGATAGATCCAGTACCAGGTGAAAAGAAGGAGGAGAGTGGTTGGGAAACAAATGGATTTGATTGGGGAATTTAAGTTTGAGGATGATGATAATGGATTTCCAGCTGCAACTCCAAGTGCTCCTCCGCCTTCATATTTAATTAATTTAATAATAATCAGCCATTTTTAATTTTCTTTTGTTCTTTTATATTAAATCTAAGACGGTGTTGCCGAGAAATGTCGGGGTGCTGACCAGCTTTGCGCTGTCTTTCTCCCTTTCTCTCTATATTTATTACATTATTATATCCATATCCATATCCATATCACGCGCTTTTACAAATTTCTCACTTCTTTGTTGGATTATAAAAAAAGGCAACTTTTACAAGTAGAAATATATTGCTTCCTTGTGAAGTTTTATTGCAAAGAAAAGAATTCCTAAAAATTTTACTGAGTTGAAGGAAAATAATGAAGTGATTATTGACAATTTACTCTCATAAAAGCCAAAGTATTCTAAGACATGTTCTAAAAATTTGACATGCGCTGCATTAAATATCTCCACCCATATATAAATTTTATTTTTTATTTTCTCTATTTCAAGTTCATCAAAAACATGTCTTTTATCATTTTCAATATTTATTTTTATTAGTCCTTTTTTCTCAGTCATTTCTAATAATTTAACTATTTCTAGTAGTAGTTTTATTTTATTTTAAATATTGTAATGTTATATTATAACCACACTAAATTAGTAATTTTAATTTACTCCAAAAAAAAAAATCACTCCATTTGAGATTGTGACTAAACTTTTATTGTCTACATATACTATTTTTTCTTCTTCAACCAAACAAGTATTGTTTTTATTTTTTATGATTTTATTTTTTATCATAATACATGTATATACTTCTACCAAATATAATCTCATAATTTGTTTATAATTAAATTTTCATCTATATAAGAAGATTGTGGCATTTAACTAATGTGTTCTTACCGAAGAATTAGTATCTGATTGTTTTGTTTTGTTTTATTTTATTTTAAAATGTAAAAAAATTAAATACTTTAATTAAATTGAGATTTGTAAAAAAATAATAATGATACACATACAAACCTATTGAGTGTTTTTTATTTTGGAACTAGTTCAATATATTTTGGAACTTAAAACCTATTGAGTGTTTTTTGAATGGATAATGTTGAACTTAAAACTTGTGTAATTACCATTTTATGTTTCAACTTGTAATTTGTTCAAAATTGTGTTGATAATAATTATGACTAGTTATACTCATTGAATCAATATAATAACAATAAATTAAAGTGATAATTACACAAGTGCCTCACCTATTACTAGAGTATCACTTTAAATTTATACAAAATGCCCTCCACTTAAATTCATAATTTTAAAATTAAGAGAAAAAAATAATATTTAATAATAATTGAGAAGGTATTTATATAATTAACATAATATTTATTAAAATTAAATAATTATTGTGACATTACTCTTTTTGAATACATAAAATCCACCAAAAGCATAGAGCACCAGAATGGCTACAAGAAACTTTTAACTATTTTGACCAAGCTGAACTCATTTAGCAGCAGGTTTTAAGTAAATTTAAAATTAGGCTTTTTGTATTTTTGCTTAAACCCTATAAAGTCAATAAAATCTTGTTTTTAAATTCAAAGATTTTTAGTCTTGTTTGCTTTTTACATAAATTTTTTTATATTTTTTAAAAATATTATAACTTTTATTATACAAATTTATTTTTTATAAAAATTATATATTTAAAGTGTACTCGTCAAAACTTATCAAATAACATCTATATTGAATATAAAACTATTTAAAAATAAATTTTTAAAAATTATACTAATTTTAAGCAAAAAATTTCGCATTTTATTTTAACTTAAAACCACTTTAAATCTTTGGGTTAAAGTTGCTCTATATATATCTTTCAAATAAATTTTTAAGTTAGGGGTTTAAAGTGATTTAAAACAAAAATTTGCTAAATTGCCAAACGATACCTTAATCTTGAATAAACAGTGACTAACTAAATTAAAATAAATTTAATCAGTTAATTTGGGTAGTGATCGGTGTAGATGCTCTAAGATTGAGAGGGCCCTAGTCATTAAGTGAGAATCGGAAAAATCGAAGAGCAGCCTTAAAGTATATTCCTCCACTTGACTTGAAGAGTTGCATCCTATTCCTCCACCAATTTCCAGCTGTATTTGGGATAAAAACAAAGCATCACGTGTTTACCTTTGAAACACAAAAAACGCTACAAATAATTATGTTGCACTCCTCCAATACCCCTTTCCTATTAATTTCTTCGTACCAAATCTTAAAAATTCGATGCTTTCCTAGTTATTATGTATTAGCTCTACGTAGTACACTCTTTTTACTATTATGACTGGTAAATTTTATAATAAAAATATAATAATTTATTTTTATTAAGTAATTCACTCAGTATGATAAAAAGTGGAGGGCACCCACTAGTACTCCATAGAGAAAACCTGGCGTTTAAGACTTTGAGGCCTTTACATGGTTACACTTCATAGTAAGAGAGGGTGTTTGGTGTAATTGAAATAATAAATTTATATATTATAACTAAAAATATATAATTATAACTTTAAGTAAAATTAGAAATATTCATCACAATTGTAAACTTAAAAGTTCAAGCAACAAAATTGTGTTTCTTAATTTAAAATCAAAAGCAAGCAAACTTGTTTAGATTTCTATAAGCTAAAAACCTAAATCATAGGTTTTAACAAAACCCTCTGACATCTGTATATGAGGTTGTTCTAGTCTAGTTCCGAATATCTTTTTTATCTCCGTCTTTTGAGACGTGGACCGCTGTTCTAAATGAATATAGGCTGTGTTTGGAGTGACGGACAAGAAGGTCAAATTGGACCATTAGTCCAAAGCATGCCATAATCCCACGATTGTTTGCATAAAAATTCATCCGGACTATTTAGCCGGTCAGATTTGTTATCCTCCAAATAGGAGATAACCAAGTCAGAGTGGGGAGGTTGTGAGATTAGGAGCCATGAGACTGAAATTAACTGGAAAATGACTAATTTACCCTCTCATCAATATTCAGCCACCAGGATGTTATGGAAGGATGTGAATGTTTTGCTTTTTATTTGCGATTATGGATGGAAAAAGCTGTAATGATGCATAAAGAATTATCTTCTTTTTCTTTGACTAAGAATGTAACATTTACCACCAAAAAAAAGATCGCGTACTTTGGGCTGTGCAGCTACAGCTGCAGCTGCTGTTGGGATGTGCAGCTGCTGCTGCCATGGGATGTGCAGTTGCTGCTGCAATGGGCTGTGCACCCATCTCCTAGAGCAACACCTATTACAGCACAAACTATTAGAACAATCAGTACAAATTCCAAACGATTAGAACAATCAGTAAAAATTCCATGGCAACTCCCAAAAATAAATAAAGGATACAAGAACATAAAAACCGAGAACCCCACCATATATCTGCATCAGTAAAAAAAAAAAGAGCATGTCACAACTTTCAAAGCCTGCAACGACATCTTTATACGGTTTATGATCACATTAGTAAGACGTTTTACACATGGTTCTTCACTATTTTGTGAATAATCTGTGTTCTAATTCTTTTATTCACCTTGATTGAGCATTAATTATTAGTTTGAGTTACTGGAAGTAATTTCTCACGAAACATTAAAAGAGCTTGTGCACTGTGCACAACTATTTTTTATAGATCAAAACGGAAAATAATGACCTCCAAATCTTTAATGCTAAATCATTTTATTGGACATTTAGAATTGATACAATGTTATTGGAAAGCCAAACTCCCTGCTTCAACTTTTGAGCTTGATCTTTGAGCTCGAAAGCCAAGTTAACTGTTTATAAAAAAATATAACCAAATTGGTGTGTTTTATGATATTCTTATCCTAGATCATTTTTGTCACAACATTATTATTGCTATGTAATCCTTCATCAAAACAAGCAAAGAATTTGACTAAGACCATAGGATAGTATTTATCCTATGGAGTAAACAAACACAACACTGGACAAAAATAAAGACTTTTAATCCGAAGAATTCGATATCCCAGAACAATTAGTCCCAGGAATGTGAATCTGCCAATCTGGGACTCTAAACATGGCCATAGATGACAGCACCAATATTGTTGAAACACACACACACCGCTAGTTACTATCACCAACAATATTGGTTTCCATTGTCATATCATCAAAGCTATTCCTCTTTCACACTGTCCGATCCGTCTTACATTCCTCACGGACAAAGGGCACACTGCATATTTTACGATCTTCAATTGGACCATTCGACACGCATGACAGTTCTCGTCTTGGTACAAAAGATGAAAAATTGAAAGAAAATGGAAGTTAGGAGCAACGAGACAGGAATACTTTACAAAAACAAAGTTGCCACAACGGCCAGCACATAGATTTGGCACTTCTGAAATAATCATACCTAGCTCAAGAATGCTGAAATGTTTGCCAATAACTCTGGTATTGACAATTGCTTCATTTGCAATATAAATGTATCTGTGGGAAGCCAAACTGCAAGTTCATGCAGATAACGGTTATAACTTCCAAGAGGTGTCAATCCGGAAAGAAAGAAAGAAAGAAAGTAAGATACTGAGATGCCCGATGTGTAGAGAATCTGAGGAAGAAGAAGACACCCAAGTGTTATGAGCTTGAACAACTGGAAGCAGATAGGAGGAAGAAATTGTAGAGATTGCCTTTCCGAAAACCTAAAATGCAGTAGGAGCTTGTTGGCAAAAACAAATCATTTTAGATATCCCGCTGCTGCTCTGGTGACAAGTGTAATTTCAAAAATAAATAGAAAGTGTATGAACCTCAGTAAGCCTGGATTGTCAAACTAGCCAAGAAAGAGAGCGCTTTAACTGAATTACCTACCTGCTTCGTTTAAGAGTCCAGTCGGTAAGAATCAAACTTCAATCCATCATAAAGTCATTGGTAATTCCCTCCGCACGTTTTCCACATCGGCAATCACTCAAGAGAAAACAAAAACTCTAGAGACAATGCATATTATGTCACATACAAGTATAATGGGTTCTACGTCAACATTACGTCTTAGCATGGAGCGTGAGTACGGGGTTGTTTATGCAGTGTAACATGTATTAGCCGGATTAAAGAGCGCAACCTTCAAGACTAGAGGACTTTGGGGATGAAAGTTTTGCTGCCTATTGAATCTTGCATCTACTTTGTTAACAAGAAACAATTAAAATAATAAAGGAAAGTAACCAGTTTTACCAATATAACCTTTAACAAAACTTTTATGTCATTCCTAACTTCTAATTTTTCAATCTAAGCCCTTCCGCCCCTTCACTTTGTGGGTAGTTTAATGTAGTAGTTTAGCAATTTAATTAAAGGTGAGCAATGCCATGTCATTCATTCATACATAAATCAAGCACTCTATATAACTTGTTTGCCATGCCTTGAACAGAAACTAAACTTCCACTTAAAGCTGCCATTGATTTATTCTCTTCATCACCACTTGTTTATTTCATTTAGCATATTTAATTCGTAAATAGTTTTAGTTATATTTTAAGCACTAAAATAACGTGACATTTACATAATGTTCACTCAAACATTCTACCATTTAATTTTACATAAAATAAAATTAACTCAATTAAGAAATGCATGATGTAACAAGAATAATTTTTCTTCTCTTTTGGAACATGATAGACTCTTTTCAAAAGCTTAAATAGGGAACAAATAATTGGACGAAGACAATAAAAGTTTTAGTTTGAACTTTTGAAGGATCAAATGATAATTAGCATAATTGTGTTCAATAATAAGCATAGTAATAATAATATGCAAAAGTACAAGGCTTGTCTTTGCCCAAGTGGTAGCTGCTTGCCATCTTGCTTGGGATTATTGAACAGGGCTACCCATATTGCATTTGAACTCAGGCACATAGGTTTCATAAATCAAATTTTACAATTTTCTAGAGACCATACATTTTACATTGCATAAGTATGGTGGGCTCCACGCCAAGTATTGGTGTAGAGTCCATCATATTTGTGAGTATACAATAGTTTAAGTGATGCAACCTGCACTGTTCTTAACCGGATTGGTCAAATTTATTCTTCACGAGGCACATTTGCATAATATCACAAATGATTCGTTTATTGATTTGTTATCAGAACAAGAAGCATAAGCTTTTTGAGTATACGTACAATGAGAGAACTTAACTAGTTCAAATGGCCAGTGGTTTGTTTTATTTTTTATTGAGATGGGGCGATGGAAAACCATTTCCATATGTTAGTAACAACTGCGAAGGTTTGATAACCAAATACAAAAGCATACCATACCATCAACTGATTTGGTTCTTCATCATGATCATCTTCTAGGGATGCCACTTACAAGCCTAGCACCGACTCTATCAAGCATCTTAACCATTACAGAGGCCTTCAAGTTTCCCTCCTCCATAAACGCTTCAACCATTCGAATTCCAATCTCCCTACCCCTCTCCTCATCATCTGTTATAGCAACCGCGGTCGGTCCAGCCCCGCTGATGGTGCACCCAAAAGATCCGGCCTCAATTGCTGCCTTCTTCACGGCGCCCATCCCAGGAATCAACGGGGCCCTCGTTGGCTCCACAATCTTGTCCGATGACAAAGCCGTGCCCAGTCCTTTCAAATCCCCCTGCAGCACAGAGGCCACCAATGCCCCGGCCTGACTACAATTCCATACATGATGAGACATCGTAATTTCTGTTGGCAATGCTGCCCGCATTTTCTTCGTCGGAGCTTCGAATTCAGGATTCACCAACACGAAGAACAAATCTTTCTCGTTTGGGAACTTCAGTGGAATCAATTCTAGAGGATCATAACTCCGAATCAACACGAAACCTCCCATGATCGCCGGCGCCACGTTATCGGCATGGTAACCGGAAACCTTAGACTCCGACTCGAGTCCTGCAAGCACCAAATCAGACGCCGATAAGTGACCGCCAAAAATCTCATTGACCGCAACTGCCGCTGCGGCCGCACTAGCGGCGCTGGATCCGAGGCCGCTACCCAAAGGCAAGCCTTTCTCGAGAGAGAGGGAGAGCCCAACCGATCGGATGTTGAGCATCTTCATGACGGCAATCGCGGCGATTCCAGCGCAGTTCCAAAGGGGGTTTTTGCTGAGTTTCTTCGCGGAATTACCGACGCCATCGATGTCGGAAATGGAGATCTCGCCGGGATGGACATCTGGATCGACACGCAGCGTAACGAAGTCGCCGATTCCGTCGACGGCGCAACCCAGGAAATCGAAGCCAGGACCGAGGTTAGCAACGGTTGCGGGTGCGAAGGACTTGACGGAAGTGAAAACAGGCTCCGGTTCAGTAACTAGGGTTTTAGAAGGAACAGAGAGGCTGCATCTGAACGTGTGGGATACAGAGAGAGAAGTGTTGGGTTCGGAGAAGGTCGACAAAGGAGATGCGGAGATGAGATTCAGAGCAGATTGATGATAACAAATCGCCATTACGCTCAGAATCACAGCTACAGAGAGTGTTTATTACGACTTGCTAGGATTAACATGTTTTCTCCACATTCTGTTTAGGGTTTTCAAGAGCATATTCAACCCGTTTCCCTCCTTAGGCTCTTGAGAAAAACACAATGTTTTGGAGTATAGCATGTATTTTCTATAAATATATATAGATCAACGAAATTATAAATATACCTAATTAAATATATAAAATATTTAAGGATAAATTATATTTGCATTATTTGTATTTAAGAGTAATAATACTGATATCCTTTATATTTTTTAAAATATCATTACATTTTTTTACATTTTTATTTTTATAATACTTATATTCAAAAGTTAATTTTCGTTAATTTTTCAAACGAAAATAACTGTTGAAACAGTTTTTAAATTTTTTTTGTTTAATTATAAAATATTATTTTTTTAAAATTCTCTTGATGAGACAAATAAAAAAATAAAAAAATTTAATTAAAAAATAAAAAATTACTAAATATAAAAAATAACATAAAATTTAATTTATTAATTTATTTTTATTTTTAAGTTTTTAATTTTGATTAAAAATTATTTTCTAGGTGAGATGAGAGTAATTAAAAAATTAAAATAATTTAATCAA
>JAOTRH010000025.1:6999577-7014964 GCA_034768845.1 Heliamphora exappendiculata
TATATATGTTAGGATATTTAGATCTCCGATTTTGTTATTTCATGTTTGGCAAATTTTTGACAAATCATTCATATCTTATTCGTTGATATTTGACAGTTGTTCTTTTAGAGCTATGGTTGCATATTGTAGTATAGCAAGAAAGGGAGCAGAAAATATCGAAATTCAATAATTTTCTCGCCACCACTCGATAGACCGCTCAAGCAGTCCACCGAGCGGTTTAAAGGACTTCTCGGTTTCTTGCATGCTCTGAAAAAATGTTGCAAGACAGACTTCACCGCTCGTGCGGTGTTCATACGCGGGTTGTTTTAAATCAGCTAGGGTTTCGCAATTTTTAAGTGAATTGGGAAGGCTGCAAAGGTTTTCTTATATATAAAGGCTATTAGGGTTTTTATTAGTGAGAACTTGAGATATATAACAATCTAACATCCGTCGTGTGCTCTTAACGAGAAATTCTTCCAAAGATTGTGGCTTGATGAACATAAAGTATTCATGCTTCCAAGAACATCATCAAGCAGTATTTCTTCTTTACACTTTCTAGTTCGTGGAATCTCTTGAGTGGATTCTCAAGAGTCGAAGTCTGGTGGTGAATTCCAACGGCGGTTGAGCACGGTTTAGTGTACGTAGATTCGATAAGAATAGGCTTACTATCGTAAATTGTGGATTTAATAGGGTTTGTAAGATTTCTTGTAACCAAAACTCGGTATATTTCTAGACCTGGATTGGTCTCATGGTTTTTACCCGATTTGGGGATTTCCACGTAAAAATCGATACGTTTTGTGTGATTGCATTTAATTACTTGTGTGGTTATTTTTTATCTTTTTGGTTGCGCTTTTTGATTTAGGAATATATCAATTAGTTAAATCAATTACAATCGGGGTTTTTTAATATTGATAAGTAAAATATCACTTGATGCCTTTGCTCGCTTCTCTTTACAGTTACGGAGAGTTGGAGAAGGAGAGGTCTACATGAGGTGAAGGGGCAGGGGGAATAGTAAGCTTGAGGTTAGCTCATTCTATTAGTGTTTGATCAGTAGTTTTGGGACGAGAATTCCTTGGAGGTGTTTATGGAGGGTAGAGGCACCCACTAGAGTTTTTTTTTTTTTGGAGGGCAGCAACACATGAAAAGATTTTGACCATCGATAACCTCATTCGAAGGAGGAGGGTTATCGTCAACTGATGTTGTATGTGCAGAGTCAATCTCATAATTGCTTTTGCATTGTTTAGTAGCCTCGGCTTTGGGAAGCTTGATCTTCTCTTTGTTTGGTTTGAATTGGGGTATGAACAAAGACGTTGGAGGGGTCAAGGTTGGGAGTCTCAGAATAAAAAGGCTCGCATATCAGCACCCTTGTGCCTCATATGGACAATTGGGTCGGAGTGCAACAAGAGAAATTTTTATGGAGTGGAGGGTAGAGTGCACTCTAATTTGGATTTGTTATTTTATTGATTCTTTGCTTTTGTAATCAGTGGGCCTTTTGTGCGTTGGCCTTTCTTTTTGTCCTTTTGTTTCTAGCTCGTGCAACCTCTCTTCTTGTTTTTGGATTGCATCCCCTTGATACCATTTTTCTTATTATACACTTATCAAAGAGAAAAAAAAAAGTATAAAGTAGGGCAACAAAAGAATGCCACCCATAAAGAAGGGAACTACTACCCATACAAGCAGGAAGAGCGAACTCCCACAAAAATACAGGGGCCAAACTACAAAAGCCCCTACAACCCTCACAAAAATGTCACACCCACAAAAACCCTATGAAGTCAACCCCATCATCAGCTGATAGATCTCTCCAATCAAACAACCAACTATACAAATTACAAAGGATACCCTTCAATCTATGTAACCTTGACTCAATCCCAGAACTATAACTAACTAAAACTAACTTTTCCAGAACTCCATGCACCAAATTGTGTACATTGAATCATAAGGTCATCTCCACATTTAAAGCAAGAAGAAAACCAACGTTACAGCACAAATCTTTGCATTGTTACTAGGAAAATTGTCAGAAGTCCACGTACCACAATACCTTAAAGAATCTGTCACTGTGATAATAGTAGAATGACTCATATTTATAAGATTTGGCACACCATGAAAGCAGTGAATAACCAGTTCAGTTTCAGCATGCAGACTTGCAGTCATATTCAAAAAAGAAAAAAGAATAAACCCAAAAGGCATTTTAAAGCACTAAAATATTTATGCTCGCCGGTAAATTTGTTGTTTCAAGAAATAAAAAAGAATCAATTATGGAGGTGATGGCAACACAAAAGAGGACAAGGAGTCTACGAAAAGAAAATAAAAGAACTCCAAATCAAACAAGAACTCAAAATACATATCATAAATTGCCTTCCAAGTTGCAATCCCTAGAAATTAAAAGATTGGGATTCCCTTGAACGGAGGAAAATTAGAGACCCAAAACGATGACAAGTAACACTCACAAAACGATTCTATTCATCAAAATTACTAGCATTCCACTCCAACCAAATCACCATAAAATAACAAATGTTGCACAACTCCACAACACCTTAGCTTTGTTGTTGACTCCAAAATTCCAAAAATCCATCAAAATTATTTTTGCAAAAGAAGCCAAAGATACACCGCAAATATCCATTAATTGAAAAAGGGAGATGGCAAAGATTCAAAGCCAAGGGCAATGCAAGAATAAATGATTTAATTGAAAAAGGGTGATGGCAAAGATTCAAAGCCAAGGGCAATGCAATAATAAATGATTCAAAGATTCCTCATCTCCCTACACATGAGGCACCATTGAGGACAAAGACAACGATTAGGTCTCATTTTTTGAAAGGTGTCATTAGTAATGAGACTTGTATGAGACAAAGCACATAAAAATCTTGCACAAGTATATAACTATATAGTTCGAAGAACTTATTTCCCAAAAAACACGAAGTAGAGGCTTGGGTTTTATAACGAGGGATATTGGGAACATTGACGCAATTTATATATAAAAAAAATATTCTGAACATTGATCCGAGTCATAGGTTACATACATGCTCACCAAAATTATATGTTCTGCACACTTCAGGACGAATGAACTGTCGACCTTTGTGATTCTCTTTCAACCTCAACCAATCATCCCAGTAAGTGAAGTTTTTTGTCAAAGAAAATGTTCAAAAGAGAGACATCAAAATGATATGTAAGTTTATGAAGGACAAACTATGTACTAATACACCAGAAGGATATGCTTTCGGCCACTTTGGAGAGAGTTCATTCCAAATAGATTTAGACAGCATCCACCCAAGTCCAGGGAAAAAATCTGAACGGTAAAGTGCATCTGCAGAGAATCATAAAGGTGCTTAGATAGAGCTTTTCAAATTCCCATTTCAAAGAATAATCTACCGAGAAACATTTGCCAAAGGAATTTATATTCATCAGTATATTAATATCTTAATATAAGTATAAATACAGATAGGTACAAACAAATGAAACATCTATAAAATAAGCACCTAACTGAAATAGAAATGTTAAGAAGGATGAGTGGAAAGACTATCTCAGACTTAGGAACATAATGTCCACGGGAACTAAGTGCAAATAGGTGAGAAAGATAAAACGAGTGTCTAGATAAGGATGACACGAACAATACCAACATTCACAGCACCAGCAAGGAGAAACACATGGGCGAAAAGCACTGCTTATTCAGTTGTGTGTGCTCACTCGGATAAGAGGGTAGAGTAGTTCAAATTAAGAAAAAGACAATGCATTTATGAGAGGTAACAGTGGGCATCAATGTGGGACAAAAGGGCATATTCGGCCACTCGAGCGTCCCCTAGGCACATGCGGGCATTAAGAATCTAATATCCCCATTAAAGTCTCTGTTTCCCTAATAGCTGAAGCGAGACCATTAACTTTCTCCTCCTAAGTTCATTTTGAGCCCACAATTACAATCCAGCCATAAAGTTGTTAGCCAAGCTCGTCTTGCCCTGCGGGCGCACCCAAGTGGCACCAAAGCCACCAACAGCCAGTAATGTGCTTGTATGCCATGACCTGCTGGCAGGCACACACTTTTTACCCAATGAAGAAATTAGCCCAACAACTATGCAATCACGCCAAGAAAAGCAAAGCAAGCACAACATGGCACAAGAATTGATGGGTGAAGGAAAAAAAATGAGGGTAAGCAACAAAATACTAGGACAAGAAAAAGCCAACCCATCGGCACAAAGAATGATGGGGGAGGGACAACAATGAGAAGGAAGCAACACAATGCTAGCGCAAGAATGAGGCAACCCACCGGCCACTCAAGCATCTCCTAGGCACATGCAGACATTAAGCATCTAATAGCCATTAGCCAAGCACGACTAGCCCTGTGGGCACACCCAAGCAGCAACAAGGCCACCGGCATGCTAGTATGCAATAGGAAAGCAAAAATATCTTTTCGAGTTAGTCCAACATGATTATTAATGGGGTTAACTTCTACCAGGTTTATCAGTCAGGTATCCCAGAATAACGATCATATAGCAACAGAGATTCTGAATGAACTTACAAGGATCATGCACAAACTGCTTTTGTCCATTGTCATTCCATGAAGAAACAGCCATAATGGACCTATTGTGGATTCATGTCAATAAAGTGCAAAAGGATAGTAGTAGGTTGCAGAACTCTGATACTAGAATATCAAATGACGAAATGCAGAAAAGAGCATAACTTCATAACAGGACTCACTTGTCATTATCAAGGAGTGTGGCTGCTGCCTCAAAATAGTTAAAGAAATCAGGAGCAATTTCCATATCATCTGTATTCCATGAAAATCAATTTTCAGAAAACCAACCAAAAAATAAAAAGAGGGAGTACAAAGATAGTCCAAAGAAAGATAGTTTCACCTTCAAGTATGATAACTAGATTGAAATTATGTTTGTAAAACAATTGATCCAGTGCCCATTTGTAATGACCTAAAAAACACCAGCACTTAAATAAGGTTCAACACAATGAAATTCAAAGAAACACTTACAGAAGTTAAGAAAAAGGAAATCCTTACGTGCAATCTTGTAATATGCAATCAATTCCCCAGGCCTCTCAGTATGAACTGCTTCATAATCCAAGTGCTGCAACCAGTGGAAGTTGGCGTTCAAGATAGCTAGGTTAACACTGTTAAGACTGCTTCAAGCATATATTGAAAGATGACAACCTTCTTTGAAAAAACACAACACAAATTAGCTTTTTGCAGAACATGGGTAATAATCTCAAGCGCAAGGCAAATACAAGACAACGTGAGCCAGGAGGCATAACAGCTTTACAGACCAATTGGGATTTGTGAGATTCCCATTAGACCTTCACCTTCACTTCCATTTGTAATTTGCACCTCCTATTCTAAGTGCTGACGAAATATGTAATAGAGGAATAGTGATGTAGCTAACCCCTAAACCCTCTAACCCCTAACCCCCTAACCCTAAGTGCTGATGCAATATGTATTAGAGGAATAGTGACGTAGCTATTTTGCAGCCCCACCAACTACAATCAAGAGTACACCTGAATAAACTTGGATCAAGGCTAATAATGAGCAAATAATATGATTTCGTTTTGAAACTTGCTATTTCCTATATATGTAGGTTCAAGCTCATGCGTTTTGAGCTCTAAAAAACCTAGGAAAGATGGAATGGAAGAATCAAAGGAAAAATATAACCAGAAAACTATTCTCTTCAACGCTTTACTAAATCTTCTATGTAGTATATTCTGGCAAACTTCATTAAACTTCCAAGCAGGCCTGTCAAATTTCCAAGTAGTTTCTGGCCAACTTCTCTGTAATTCTTTAAAGTTTCTGGAATAGTTTTCAAAAGTATTCGAATATTTTCCCACACGTATCCGAAACATTTCCCAAAGATTTTCAAATGAGTATCATGTTGAGACTTGAGAGTCATCACCAACTCTCTGCTTATCTTTAGTAGGTGGACTTGGTCTTATTTAGTGTGTGTTAGTTCCTATTTTATTGGATCTCACTATCTCCAAAAAATCTTCCCCTTGGAGATGAGACTCAATGTAGGACTTCCAGAAAGCATAGTTGTTGTGTTGAGCTTTTCAGTACCTTTCATTGCATTCAAACCATCCCTTGAGCTATATCAGAACTCCTTTTGAGTCCCAAACTGAAAACACCAGGCCCCAGACCGGTGGCTCTGATACCAAAATGAAAACTATAAGAAGAAACAAAGCATTGAAGCAAGGTATTGAAAGAGGCAAATGGAATAACTGTTCATTAACTTCTTTACAAGAACAGACCATGTCCATTCAGATAACATGCATAAAACTAACTCCACAAACGTCTCCTAAATTTTAGCTACTTCTGATGTGTGCCAAGTACCTGATTAAATAGACTGAAGTTGCTTGTCTGACAGGTACCGCAGAGAACCAGGAAACGGTAAGGAAGTGGAAGATAAAGGAAGGAAAAGCTATGTTGCTTTGAAAGCCTCCACTCAAAAGAGTGGCTTGACTGTCGGTATCTGATGGTCAAATACCCACAGTCGGTATATCTTTGAAGGCTTAGACAGAGAGAATAAACGGACTCCTTGAGGGATACTTAAGACACTTTAGCGCGGTCTACTACCAAAGTGATCCATAAGCTGTGACCCCGCTGAGGTGAGAATAAAGAAATGTAGGGAAGTGGTGTTTCTAGAGGCGGACGGATGAGGAATAAGTAAGAACATGCCTGGGAGGGGAACAACAACAAGATAATTTATTTCCTGATAAATAAACATCTATATAATTTATAAATAAATACCAGCAGTTCTATTTAACAAAGATATAATAACAATAACATAATCCATCTACTTTGATAGATAGAGATAGACAAAAACTAAGCAATAAGAACAAAATACTAGGATCTGGGTCTTCTCTATACACCAGAGCCTCTTACTTCATTCTTCATTTAATAAATCTTATTGTTAACTTGTACAGTTTGCACTCTTTGGATACACATGAATTATCCAGCAATAGGTTTTTCACAATGAGTTCTACCTATTCCCTTTCTTTGATCATCCCTTTCGGTAGGATCTGGGTCTAGTTGGCCACTATTGGTTCTCAGATTGACCCCTTTGAGATCTCCCCTGGTTTGTGTAGAAAGCTACTTCGCCATCTTTCATAGAGAGACTAGCCATTTGCTTGGGAAGAATCTCTTGTTTTGTGGCATATAAAGGCTTGGCACGATGAAGAAAGGTGGGTTACACACCGAAGAGCCCTGACATATGTTGCAACGTCTTCAATAGCATACTCTTACTTCGTTTTTCCCTTAACAAGTCATCAAATTTGGTGCTTTTTGATCCCCAGTTGCTATTGGGGCACAAAGGATAAAATATATAGGGAGGGAGTAGGTTTATTGTCTGTTTTCCAACAGGCTTTCTAGAGATGGGAGATTAGTCACCGAAAGCTGAGAATTGACCAACTATTAAATCCTGGACGTGAAGTGAGTGGATCTAACCGCTCCTTGCCGAACTCAACAACTTGTTAGGAGTAGGTTTTGGCGCAACGTCATCTAATTTGGCACCTATTTGTTTCAATTGTGATAAGTCAGGGCACTTTGCTCGAGATTGTCGTGCACCAAGGAGAAAAACGACTGCTTAAGGTAATGCCATAACTCTAAAGATGCCATTGTGAGTGATGATAGCGAGGAGGAATTGGGTGCTTATTTGTCTATTATCGAAGAGGATACTATACCATTTGAAGGGAAAGAAGAGCACGTGACCTCAATGGATATAGATTAGGCTGTTGATATGAACTCGGGAGAAGCAAGTAGAAATAGCAAAATCGATTATTCGAAGCACTGGATAAATGACGATGCTCAAATCATATGACTAGTGATAAGAGCAAGCTTTTGCTGAAAATTCAGTACAGAGGCAATTGAATGGTGATTACACCAAATAATGCAGAACTACCAGCCAGTCATGTTGGTGACGTTGTGTGTGATCCAAAATCCTACAAAAACTCAATATAGCTGCAAAATGTGTATCATGTTCCAAATATAAAGAAGAACATTTTATCTGTTTCTCAACTTGCAGTTGCACGTAATTATGTTGTATTTGGACCTAATGATATAAGGTGTTCAAGAATTTGCAAGTCTCAAGTTCTCCTATTATGGAAGGAAGAAGAATGGATTCTATCTATGCCATGTATATTGAAGCTGCATATGTTGATAGAACTTGAAATAATGAGAATGTTGATCTTTGGCATGCTCGTCTTACGCATGTTGGTTAATTGAAACTTGTTGGAATGATGTGGAAGGACTTAGTTAAAAGTCTTCTTAATTTCGAGATGGCATAGTTCGTGCAGGTTGTCACAAAGGAAAGACACACTAACTTCTAATTTTTGCCTCAATATTTCGGGAAAAAGCCCCTTTGGAGTGGGTGCACTCAGATGTTTTTGGACGAGTGAAAGATCCTTCAATTGGAGGTATGTGCTAGATGTTCATCTTTGTTAAAGATTTCTGGCGTGGCTTTATTTTATGGAATGAAATCTGAAGTGCTTGAAAGTTTGAGGCATTCAAGGACCAAGTTGAGAAGGAACTTGGGCAAAAGATTCATTGCTTGAGAACTGATGATGGGGAAGAATATATATTCTATTAGTTTAAGGAATATTATACGAGAACATGGATTTCGTCAACAACTAACATGTGTAGATACCCCTCAACAAAATGGTGTCGCCCAAAAGAAGAATAGACACTTGGCAGAGACTTGTCAAAGTATGATCCATGCAAAAAATGTCCCTGCTAAATCTTGGGTTGAGTGTATGATGACTACTCCATATATTACCAATCGCCTTCCTCAAGAAAAGCTTGGGTTTATCTCACCATAACATGAACTATTTGTAAGAAAGCCAGTCATAAGTCATTTTCAAGTTTTTGGTTATGTTTGCTCTGTTCTCGTGGCTGATCATTTGTGTAACAAGTTTGATAAAAATGCTGTTTGATGCACCTTTGTTGGGTATGATCCAAAATGGAAAGGTTGGAGGTGCATTGATCCCTCCATGAATAGTGTATATGTCTCAAATAATACTGTGTTCGACGAAGTTTCTTCTTAATGGTAATCAGATTGGGTGTCGATTCCATAAATACGACCGAAACTAAATTTGAATTCAGTCTCGTTTTAAGTAAGCAAATGAAACTAACAGTGGCGGTTTGGAACCAACGAAAGAATACAAGGATGCTGATACAATGAACCCAATTAATCTAAATCAACAAGGAGTAGTAGAGGAATTGAGGCCATCAGAAGCACATTAATCAGAAGTACGCGAGAAAATCATCTAGACTCTGCTAACAAAATCATAAGTACACTAATGCAACATTTGAAATGTGGCAAAAAAAAAGGGCCTGCGATCAAAGACTAATGTTTATTTGAAGAAGTTCATGACATCCATAGTGGGATGCTGCTATGAGTGAGGAAATACAAGCTCTCATGAAAAATGAGACATGAAGTCTTGTTCCAATACTGACTGGAGTGAAACCTATTTTTAATAAATGAGAGTACAAGAAAAAGATTTGAAGTGATGGTACAATTGAAAAGGCTAAAGCTCAACTGGTTGTTCCTGAGTTTTTACTTTTTACAGCAATATGTGGTAGATTATGATGAAATGTTTAGCCATGTGGCTAAAATTACGACAATGCATATACTGATTGCCTTTGCTACCCACAAGGAGTGGAAATTGTGACAAACGGATGTGAAAAATGTATTTTTGCATGGTTAACTGAATGGAGAAATCTTCATGGAGCAGCCTAAAGTGCTTGAGAGTTCCAAGAATCCGGGACATGTTTGCATGTTGCGTAAGGCATTGTATGGTTTAGAGCAAGCACCAAGGGCTCAATAAGGTGAGCTTCTTTATGTTAGCAGATATTCATTGACTTCAGTCGACTCAGGTTTGTGTGTTGAAATCACAAATGGTAAAATTCCAGCAATCTTGATATACGCTGATGATCTTATAGTCACCGGAGATGATTTGAAAAAAAAAAATAGAATTCATATAAACCTTGGTACTCACTTTCAAATGAAGGATCTTTGTGAGCTTACATATTTTCTAGGTCTTGAGTTGGATCAGATTGAGAAGGCGCCTATTTTTCTGCCGGTAGAGGTAGAAGTATGTTGAAGGTTGCTCAAATAGTTTGTAATGGTGAATTCTAAACTAATTGCCATGCTAGTTGAGGTTAATGCAAAGGTTCAAATTGACAATGGGGAAGAAGGATCCACGAATATATAGATAGCTCATAGAAAGTTTGATTTACTTGAAACAAAGCTGACCAAGCATTAGTTATGATGTGGGCATTGCAAGCAGATTTAGGGTAAATCCAAGGAAGCTGCATCTTGACATGGTTCGTCACACACTAAGGTACATGAAAGGCACAACAAATTTTGGTATCCTGTATGAGAAAGGAAGCAACTGTGAAAGTGTTGGTTTTGTGATGTTAATCATGTCGGGGATGTCTCAACTCGCAGATCTACAATAGATTATATTTGCAATCTTAGATCTCAAGCCATTTCATAGTGCAGCAAAAGATAACCTACAGTATCGCTGTCAACCATTGAAGTTGAATATCAAGCAGTAACTATGGCTGCCCAAGAAAGTGTTATGACTGATGCACCTGAGAAGGATTTGCATCAGTGCGCAGATTATGCCGTACATTTGTATTATGACAATGAAAGTGCAATTCGACTTGTCGAAAATCCAATTTTGGGGAGAACTAAGCATATGAAAGTTCATCACCACTTTATCAGGAAACGTGCTTCGTGGAGAAATTGATTTGTTGTCGATGAATACAACAGAACAAGTTGCAGAAGTGTTTACCAACGGATTGAGCTAGGACATGCAGATATTTGATGCAAATGAGACTTCAGAGTCATCACCAAACTCTCTGATTATCTTTAGGAGTTGGACTTGGTCTTGTTTACTGTTAGTTACTTCCCATTTTATTGAATTTCTAAAAAGATTCGTGGAATAGTAGAGATTGCACCATTTGAGGGTAAGTTGAGAGAAAATAAATTTAACTAGTTTGGACACAAACAATTTAGACCAGTTGATACAGTAGTAAAGAAAAGCGATAAAATCATTGGTAATGAAAAATCTAAGGGGGAAACTTATTGAAACTAACTAAAGATATGACTCTTAACCGAGCAGAATGGCGAAAAAAGATTCATGTGGCCGACCCCAATTGCTTGGAACAAAAACTTAGTTTGGTTTTGTTTAGATTGGTTTGGATTTAATCAAGTGTTTGGCACACATTAGTAAGCGGCTAGAATGTAGGAGAGGTTTGTGAAGTGAGTTTTACGAATGCTATCTGAACTGTATGTAAGTATTTTATTCTTGAAAAGAAGTTAATAACCGGTTTTTCCTTTTGCCTCTTTCAATAGTCAATACCTTAATTCATTGCTTTGTTTCTTCTTAAAGTTTTTCATCATACCAGTATTGGAAACATGTTCCCCTATCAAACTGAGTTTCCTGGTAACTATGGTTCAACCCCCTTAGTTCAACAATCCGAGAGTTTTTCAACTATCAACTACACCCATGTCAAATCTCAATGTTCATAACATGGGGCAACAATATGTAGGTGTGATAAGCCTCGGAGCCTATGATAGGAAAGTGGTAAAGTAGTGATGTTAGTTATAATATGTGATACAAGAATGATGTTTTGGTCAAAGTCTCCATCTGTCTAAAGATTGGCTAATGTGATGGAACCCTACCTCAACAAGGATGGCAAGGCACCTTAACGAGCCCTCAACTCTAGTCTCCAACCCACATATCCTTGTGTAACCCCAAGCGGAGATACTACACCTTGCTCCTAGCCCAGGTTGCCACGGTGATGTTGATGTCATGGAGATAATGGGAATCTAGCATATTTTTAGGCGGAGGTCAAGCAAATGGTTATGAGGAGGGGGCATGCTTGGTTGGAAGGAGAGCATACTCTAACCACGGTTGATGGAAACCACCCACGTACCCCTTGATAAACATGAAAAATGCATGGCTCTACAAACGAAAATTGGCCATGCATACTTATTTATTTCAATTTCCTCTACATTATGTCTACTTGCATACTAACGACATTAACTCTTCTTTGTAGGTTTAGAGTTTCAATAAAGGTGTACTTCAAGTAGATCTGAGAGATCTTGGCTTGGAGAGATGAAAACAAAGGCAACAAATTATCAAGAAAAGGCCTGCTAGAAGATCCGTTAGAAGAGTTTTTCAGCGGAAGTTGGAAATTGATCAAAATCAACCCACCTGAAAGTACCATCGCTAACTCCAAATTGCAAAACAGAAGCTTTACAATAACTCTTTTTTAGCTGCTAGATAAAGGCGCTATTAACGAGAAGCTTCTGTCCAACCTTTTGGGCTATCCACTAGATAGCGCTTCTATTTTGCAATTACGCTAGAAACGAATCATAGTCACTCTTCATGTGAATCTTAATTGAATTATAAATATGGAATCATGAGCAAACATCATAGTTTATCGTGTGTGAATCCTTGATACCTTAGCGTTTTCCAACTACTGTTTTCAACCCAACTTAATTCCTTTCACTCACCAAATCAATTCTTTGGTATAGTGTAGCCATACCACATGGTAGAGCCGCATGGTTATGCCTACACCAGCTCAACCAAAAGTCCCTCAAAGTGCACCACAAGTCTAAACTTCCTATATTATGTCTATTAATTATTCATGATAGCAGGGGTCTTTACCATATCACTTCAAAATAAACCCAACCAAATTAAGCCTATTGTCCAAATCAATTGAGGTCAGCTATGTGGATTTTTTTTCGCCATTCTGCTTGCTATATCACTTAAAAATCATTCTTGAAATTGTTCATCCACTGGAGATTCCAACTAATAGAGTAAAGTCAATAATAAAGCTAACCAAGCAAAGACAAACAAATTACTGGACGTTAAGCAATAAACGCCTTTATGACATCACACTTCCAAAAGATCAAAAAATCCTCAAACACAAATTTTACAATGTCATAGAAAAGATGTCAAGTCTCTGAAAAAGGAAGAAATTATGTCATGAAAAAGAGACACAAGATTTTACTTGATTCTCCAAACAAGCAATTGATGGCACGAATTCCATCGGCAGAAAGAATGAGTTCATGCAAATTTGCAGAACCATGCTCATGGTTATCAACATGCCATGCAGGAGACAAAATAATTTACCTGCATGTAGGTTAGCTGCTTGTAACTCAACGCCTTGCTTCTGACATGAGGATCCTCTCCATCCTACAAAAGCAGAAGCTTTAGCTTTCTTGTCTGTCCTGAATTCTAGTCCAAAGAGTAATATTTATACCAATCAAATAAATCTAAACTTGTGTTCAATAGAATCTCTACATATATAGATACCTGGGATACGAAAAGGGGGTACTTTGAAGCAACAGAACTTTGGTATCTAGAGAAATGAAGAATTTGGTAAAAGTGAGCCAGCTAAAGCATGCTCAACTAATCAGAAGTGCTACAAAAGGCTCATGCACATAAGACGTACTGTATGATAGATTTGATAGTCCTTTCAAGATAATCAGCACGATTGCAAGCCATAACCACAACTGCCGCCACTGGCACCTTATAATTCAGCAAAGAGGATGCATTGCACAATTAGATGCGATGATTTCTAAATAGGGAGAGAGAGAGAGAGAGAGAGGGAGAGAGAGAGAGTAAGAGCAAATATAAGAATTAAAATGAGAAACCCCCACTCCATCCAAACCTGTACTTTGTCAAGATTTTTCTCAAGGCCTTTCCCTGCGACATGAAAATATAGCAACTGTCATATCACACTCAAAAATGCACAAGAGCACACATATCAGCAAAATAATGTCCGATAAAATAGGGTAACAGGCTAATATTTTTTGCCATGTTTTCAAAATGTGTTGAGTAACTACAACCGAAATAGTGACATAAGCATCAAAGTATCGTGATTCAAGAATAGTTCCAAAAATGGGGGAAAGGAAAAGGAAAGCCACAATTTTTTGACCAGGTGTACTGTATGGTCTATAAGCAAGATAGAGCAGGAAAAAAATAAAAACAAAAATAGAGAAGACCGGTAATATTGCAAGAATTAAGGAGGATATGTGCTGTTTAAGACCAGTTGCACCGACACAAATTAGTTCATATATACTTAATAGAACCAAAGAGGGACAAGTTTAGTAAGAGCAACCTATGACTAGTTTAGTGGTTGGCTTTGCTTCTGTGTCATTCAAAACGTGGAAATCACCGATAGAAGTGTCAATGTTTGACTATCCAAGAGACGATCAACCACAAAAGCATTTTTCCATTTCTCTCTCACTTTTGTTTCATATTTCTCTATCCTCTAGTTGCGTTTACTGACTCCTAACAAGTTTATTGAGATCAAGGGAGAGTTTTTCAAAAGCTGCATGCAATAAAGTTATTTTCTCGTTGAGATAGAATCCAACAAAGTTGACAAGTTACAAAACAGCTATTTTATTCTGCGAACATATCATTATTTCTCATGAACAACCCATATCATGAACTCCAGTCCTATGTAAAGAATGGGTACAACCTTTGGGTTCTCATAATTACCTTTGGGTTCTAAATATTACCATATTTTTGCATTACATTTGCAATATAATCTCAGATAATGTGAGCATGTCAGAAACTGGGCCCTTTAATACACAATAAGTTTCCATGAAGATTTTCTGATAAAATCACGAGTTGAAATGTAAATTATTATCCAACCTGATTGTTGAAAAATAAAATTTTCAAATATATGTAGCCTATGAATTTTGCTATTAAAATTAAATAAACGCAAAGTAATGTTAGGTTTAGCACACACACCATTGGGGATAATTAAATATAATAGTCGTACTCATTCAGTGAGTTGATTTAGTTAATAAATCACTATTGGGATGCCAAAGTGCTACAATGCCAATAAGATTATCCTAGAAGTGATTTATGTTATTTACAATCTTAGATATTGGTGAATTTATAAGTTACATTGTTCCCACTCAAATTCAATTGTCATGAGAACATTAACAATATATGGAAACAATTTTTTTTAAAAAGACAGACTAGCCGTGTGGTTTTTTCCTGGTAAAGCCATCATGTATTGAAAAAAATTAAATAAATAAAATTCAAATGTTGAAACCCAGGTCTCATCCTACCTAAACTTGATTTGAATTTTTTTCTTAAAAAGAAAATAAAAAATCACATCATCATTAACCCACTCCACTCACCAATGTGGGCAAGTGGCGAACTTTGATTCTTTAAAAAGAAAAAGAAAAAACATCATGTCCCCATTGAACCACCCCACTTCCCAACGTGGGTAAGAAGGGAGCTTACCATCTGTGTACAAAAAAAATTAGAGCCCGAGTAAATGGGAGATGGGGAGACAAAAAGGAAAAAAATAAGAAAAAGAAAGAAAGAGAAGAAGTGAAGCAGTGAGGTACAAACAAATTGAAGAAGAGAAGAGACCAAAATGTGAAT
>JAOTRH010000025.1:7021817-7042473 GCA_034768845.1 Heliamphora exappendiculata
TTTAAAATTTACTCGTCAAAATCTATCAAACAAGATTTATATTGAATATAAAATTATTTAAAAATAAATTTTAAAAAATTATAACAATTTTAAGCAAATTCTTTTTATCTTTTACCTTAAAATCACTTTAAACCTTTGGTTTAATCATTACATTCTTCTTCCAAACAAACTTTTGACTTGCTTTTTATGTAATTTTTTTATATTTTTTAAAAAATATCATAACTTTTATTATACATATCTAGTTTTTTATAAAAATTATATTTTTAAAATCTACTCATCGAAATCTATCAAATAAAATCTATATTGAATATAAAATTATTTAAAAATAAATTTTAAAAATTATATTTTTAAAATCTACTCGTCAAAATTTCTTTTATTTTATTTCTTGAATGCGTGTATATATTCATAAATGTGTATAAATAAATATACACCAGGGAATACTGAATTGAAATTCCCCCAAAGAAGGAAAAAAATAACTTTTCAGGTAGAGAAATACAATTTTATAGTTTAGATCTGAGCTTTTCATATGGGCTTTTCTCTAAACTATACAATTTTATAGTTTCGAGAAATACATATTTTTTAACTCGTCTCAGGTCTTTAATAAATTAATAAATCAAATCCTATATTATTTTGATTAAAATAAATAAAAATAAATTAATAAATTAATAAGTAACATTTGTCTAAACACGGCTAATATTATAAAACCACCAAATTAATAATTCAATCCAACGCCCCCAAAACTCTTATCAAACAGGGCCAAAAGGCGTACCTAATTCTATATTTAGATGAGTGCATGTATCAAAATTGTTTGTTAATTTCTTTTCGTCAATCTCGAAAAAAGAATGGAGTATTTTCTTGCTATTCCTTGACCGTGAAACTAATTTTTCAAACATGCAAACTGTTTGAAAGAATAATATTATATTAATTGGTGTTCCTTATTGCAATTACGTTATGATTAAATTTAATTATTAAAATGTGAAAATGAAAAGTTTTAAAAATATTTTTTCAAAAAAAAATAATTTTAATTTTTTTTCCTATGAACAAAAAAGTATAAATTATAATATATACTCTAACAAAACTTTCAATGCAAAAGAAATTAAAAGTTACCTGTAAAAAAACAGCAACCAATGCTCTAATTCCTATTCTTATAAAAGTTTTTTTTATTCAGTAATATGTTACTATCACAATATCAAAATGGGCCCTCTATCAAATTCTATTCTAAAGTCTCATAAAATAGGGAGAAAAAATTATAAAGAAATGCTTTCTACACACAGATAACTAATTGTAAAAATTAATTAAAAAAAGTTAATCATTTCCATCTATTTATATTCAAATTAACAATTATTATAAATTTCAATACAAATGAATAGTTAAAATTTAATTTATATAGTTGGTCTGTAGTTGGTTGTCTCTGTACATAGTATTCTTAAAGTTTATAAAACAATTTAGTTTGTACAAATATTTTTTACAATTTGTCCACCAAAATAGAGATGTGGACATCCATTAAAATTAAAAATCAACAACTCATTTTATTCAACATTTTCAAGGGTGTTTATTAAAAATTATTATTATTTTTTATTTTTAGATTATAATTTAATAAAATATTTAAAATTTTAAACAAGTATATTTGTAATTTTTTTCTTTTGTTTCTAATTCTAAATCAACAAACAAAAATTCTATTTGCTTGAAATTATAAATTTAAACTGTAACATATATTGATAAATTTTGTTAAAATTATTATTATATTTTTTTATTATAATTTATAAATTCATAATTTTATTTACACCAAACACTCTCTCGTTCCAAACACTATCCTCATATCCCTAATTCCTACCAAATACCTGAATATCCACGTAACTACATTTCAATACTTTTTTTCTGAATTTGCCATGCATCTGCTAACATACTTATTGCATGGGATATGTCAAGTTTTGTGCATACCATCAGATACATAATACATTTTACTGCATTTGTATATAGTACCTTTGATATACGTTTCATCTCCTCTTCTGGACCCAAATATAATTGAAACGATAGCTTGAAATAAGCTGTAAAAGGTGTTTCCATTAACTTTGCATTATGCATATTGAATCTTTTTAACATCTTTCGCAGATAATTTTTCTGCGATAACCATAGTTTCCTAGCTTTTTTGTCCTGGTGAATTTCTTGACAGCTCCAAGATCCTTCAAATCAAATTCACTTCATAACAAAATCTGTAACTTTATAATTTTTTCCTTACTCTTTGCAGTCACTAACATGTCATCGACATACAAAGATAGCAAAATATATGAACCATCGACAAGTACTTCGAAATAGACATAACAATCATACTCACAATGCGTATACTTATACGTCACTATAAAAAAATCAAACCGCTTACATCACTACGTAGGAGACTGCTTCAATCAATACAAGGATTTCTTCAATAAACAGCTTGCTAGATTTCTTAAAATCTTTAAATTGTTGCATGTAAATTTTCTCCTCCAAATCTCTGTAAAGAAAGACTGTCTTCACATCAAACTGTTTTAGCTCCATGTCAGGCATAGCCGCTAATGCTAGAATAATTCTTATTGACGTGTGTTTACAACTGGTAAAAAAATCTTATTGTAGTCTACTTCTTTCTAGGAGTAATCATTTGCCACTAGTCTAGCCTTGTATTTTTCACCTTCTTTTTCTAACATTCCTTCATTCCTCCTATATACCCATTTACAACCATTAGCTTCCTTGTTCTTTAGCAATTTCATTAATTCCCAAGTCTTGTTGTTCTGTAGTGAGTTCATCTCTTCTAACATAGCAACTAGCTAGTTTTTTCTGTCTGAACAGCTTGTAGCATCCCTCTAAGGCTGAGGATTTCCACTGCCAACTATAAGAGCGAAGCTAACCATATCTTCAAAGTTGTACCTCACTAGTGCTTTGTGAACCCGCTTCTCCCGACCTTTGGCCACTGTGTAGGACTCAATTCTCTGTTTTGACTACTGCCGACTTGCATTAATATCACCCGAATCAATAGGTAAAATATTCTCAAAAGGCTCTACCTCAACTGTTGCTTTTTGTTTAACCTCGCCATCAACTAGACTTTCCTCACATTTACTAAGCATAAATACCTCGTCACATGCTACGTCCATGCTGATCACCTTCTTTTTTGCAGTTGGGTTCCACATTTTGTAACCCTTCACACTACTTTCATAGCTGAGAAAGTTAGACTTTATCAACTTTGGGTCTAACTTATACCATTATTCACTTTATACATGCACATAAGCAAGACAGTCAGATATTTTCAAAATTTTCAACTCAATTTGTTTACCTGACCACATCTCTTGCAGAATTTTGAAGTCAATAGCTGATGGTGGTGATCTATTGATGATGTAGCATGTTGTGTTCGCTGCTTCTGCCCAAAATACCTTTGGCAGTCCAACATTCAACCTCAAGTATCTGGCCCTTTTTGCACTGTTCTGTCCATTCTTTTTGCAACTCCGTTTTGTTGCAGAGTCCATCTGACAGTAAAATGACACGTGATCCCTTCTAATTCACAAAACATGATGAATTCTTGTTCTTGTACTCTATGTCATTATATGTCCTTAGGTATTTGATCTTCTCAGTCTGATTCTCAACATGCAATTTTCACTTCTTGAAAATACAGAATACGTCAGACTTCTGCTTTATAAAATAAATTCATACTTTTCTGGAGTAGTCATCAATGAAACTTACAAAATACTAGGCACATTGTGAGAATGAACTATGACCGATCCCTAAACATCTGAATGGACATAATCTAGTACACTCACTAGTATGAGAACTTATCTTGAAACTAACCATATGTTGTTTCATGTACACACAATACTTATAAAAGTCAATACTGCGCATCTTCACTCATTTTAGCATGTTTCTCTTGTGAAGTTCTAGCATACCATGTTCGCCAATATGACTGAGCCACATATGCCAGAGTTTAGTGTCATATGTGCTAAACTCTGCTAGTATAAATAGTGCAACTAAACCTACTACCATGTTTCCAATCAGCTTGTACAAATTCTCAATCTTCTACCCTTTTATAATGACTAATATACCTTTGCTAATCTTTATAGTTCCACTTCTTGTCTAATACCCACAATCCAAAAAATTCAAAGAATTCAAAGCCCCCAAGGAAATCAGATTCTTCTTAAACTCTGGAATAAGTCTGACATTGCCTAAAATCCTTAAAGCACCATTAAATATTTTAATTTTGATGGTGCCTATTCCAATTGCCTTACATGCTGCATCGCTGCCCATTAGAATAGTATCGCCATCACAAGGTTTATAAGTGTCAAACCATATCCTTATTTAGACACATATGGTAAGAGCATCCCAAATCTAAAATCTATGATTTAGATAAAAAAATTACTAGAAGAAGAAATAAAAAGTAAATCTGCATCTACCTCATTGTCTGATTTGTCTTATGCAAAACTGACAGACTCTGATGGCTTCTTTCCCTTCTTCTTCTCTTTAATGTGATCATTCAATTCTTGACACTGGCTCTTGTAGTAACCATTCTTGTGGCAGTAAAAATACTTTACGTCTTTCTTTGCACGTGATTTTGACCTAGACCTGCCTTTGTTGGAACCTTACCTCTGGACTTGTTCTTACCCCATTTCGACTCTACCTTTACTGCGACTAACCTTTCTGCACTCGTTCCATCATGCTCTTCATCTTCTCGTATGATAGTAGTGCACTGGTTACCCCTTTTAACTCAAGAGTTTCTTTCCCGTACATCAAAGTAGTAACCATATGATCATAGGATGTAAGAAGTGATGCCAAAAAGAGTATCGTCTTATTCTTATTATCAACTTTAACATCAAGCCATGATAGTTGTGTAATAAGCATGTTGTAGATATTAAGATGTTCTAACAAATTCGTACATTCCTTTATCGACAACCCGTATAACTGCTTTTTCACATACAACTTGTTTGCTAGGTTTTTCTTTATATATAGGCTTTTTAACTTTTTTCAAATAGCCTTTATTACCTCATCATTCAATACGTTGTGTATAACGTCATCTCCGATGTTCGGATGGATTGCACTTGTAGCCTTTACAACGAGATGCTTTCAATCATCATCGGTCATCTTTTCTGACTTCTTCACCTTGTCGAGTAATGCCTTGGAGACTCCCCTGTTGGATCAACAAATCTTTTTATCTGTGGTTGCCAAAGATAGAAGTTGTTCTTAGCAGTTAACTTTTCAACTTCGTACTTTGTATTTGTCATCTCTACTATAATAAAGTGATTGAAGCTTTAACCGACAGTTATGATACCACTTGTTGTGCAGCGAAATACACAATTAATTTGCTTTGCCAATCCAATGCAGAACGGATAAAGAGCACCAACAAGAAAAAACATACAAGATATATGTGGTTCACCGAGATGCCTATGTTCACGGGAGGAAAAAACAATAACAATCCACTATTCAAATAATAAGGATTGTAATGCTTTGCTTCTCTCTCTTTTTCTTTAAAACTTGAGCCTCTCTCTATATCACCTTAACCCTAGATGAATCCTAAAGTTATTGGTATATTAGAGAAAGAAAATAGGGATTAACTTCTTAATGGTGCAATCCTAGCAGCAATTATAAAGCTACAAACCCGATCAAATCGCTCGAGCGATCTCAAGACCGATTGAGCGATTAATGCACCCTCTCGGTTTCTCTACCTCTGCAGAGCTTAATGTTGCTAGTTTTCATCTTTTTTCAACATTTTTCACTATCTAAATTTATTTCTAAACTTAGACGTTCATAACTTCGAGACAAACTTTCCTAACCTGAATGATTGGACCGTCCACAGGTTATAAGAGCTTGTTGTAACTTATTAAACATGGTGGATTGAAAATCACAAGTAATAATGTCATGCCACCAATGCAGTGGCAGCATAGTAGATGCCGTGAATATTCTGCTTCCCTAGTAGATATTGTTTTTATTTTTTTTAATGAATGAGAGCCCTTCCTAAGCATAGCTCATTGGACCCAACCCAAGATTGGAGGGCAAACTCGGGATACACGAGCGCACTCGCTACATAATATATCGGGTAAAATAGGACCCCAAATGATACTTGATGTAGGATAAATGCACCCATATATTTTTTACATTTGGGAACAAAAACAAGGATTACCTCACAATTGGCATGGCCATGGTGTTAAAAGGTGAAAAAAATCCATCAGGATGACAAATAGATCGGCCTTGAGGTCGATCGATTGATCTGCAAAAATGCTGTGAGCAGTTCTAGACAGATTGATCAAGATCGATGACCAATGAATTGGTAGGCAAACGGATCGATCGGTGTGTTATAGGACATCTTCATAAAAATTGTTGAAGTTGTGGCTGTTGATATATTGAGTGTTTTTTTTCTCTCATAGCTTTAGTTCCAAATATTATTGTTGCATTCTCCCAAAAAAAATTATTGTTGTATTTTCTCAAATAAATTAATTAAAAGTGTGAGACCATGGACGTAGGCAGTAGGTACAACTTGTCGAACTACGTAAAATCTCAGTGTATAGTGTTCTTGCTCGTTTATTTCTTTTGTGGTTTGTGCGTGATTCAAGAGGCTCGTGGATGGGATTATTATTGATTAATCCCCAACGCTTGGTAACCAAGTCCTTTGCAAAATAGCATCCAAGAAATTTCTTTCTGACACCCATTTGAAGAACATGTGTTCTTTACAGAACTTTTTAATGCCTACACTTAGAAACCCTATCTCAGAAGATTCAACTTTGGTTACCTACAGCGAGAAGTTGTGAGAAACATAAATCTGCATCCTAATAGAACCCAGTCCTCGTTGACAACTTCCAAGTATGCCCATCACTCAATATCAGAATTAAGAAAACTTTTTTTAACCAACATCTAAATCCCCACAAGCCCCATCCCAAAATATGTATAGGGAATATAAGTCGTCTACAAATACCATAATGCCATTGAATAAAAAGGTCAAAGGAAAGGCATATTTACATTGCTTCTTCTGAACAACCAAAAACATCCCAATTATAAAACATCACAGCAAACAATTGGGTGCGTGACATGTTGCATATTTGTGTGCAGGTTTTGAGTGGGGGCTGGAGGGCGTACATTGAAGTTGCAGGTGAAAATGTACTTTCAATATATGATCTTGCAGCTTATAATCAAATTCATTTGTCATGCCAAACGTGCCAACAGAGACGGGCTGTCAAAATTGTGGATGAATGGGGTGACGTACCTTTGTTTATCAGATGATCTGCTGGACTGGAACACTTTCGGGATATTCCAAACATTTGTGAACAAAATGCATGCAGCTTGGATAAGACCTTCTATAAAGGTTCAAAATGGTACATGTTTAGATGGTGAAAGTGATTAAAAGCTTCTTTTTTCTTAACTTCATTCTTTTTCCTTGTCACGATTACTGTTACTCTCCAGATCCAAGAAAGTACAACAATCATGTAGATCCGTTGGAACAGTCAAAACTAATAATTCCAATTGAGGATCTTCTGACAGCAACTGAACCAACGGAGCCTTTCCCTTTTGACAAAGAAACATGCATGAGTATTGGTGGTACACTTGATGATTCGATAATCTGATTCATTTGATTGACTGGATCGCCTCTATATTTAAAAGCCACGGCCAGTTGAGAAAATAATGCAATTTTCACATAATCAAATAAAGTTTCCAGATTTGTGATGCTAATAGAATGACCTTCTGCAGCTATGTCTGAATGAATTCAGATAATTGCTTTAATGAATAAACGAATTTTTATTTCCACCTGTACGCAAAATTTAAGTTCAGTCAAGTATTTTCTCACCAATAATCACCACAAGAACAAAAACCATCTTTAAAATGGTGGAATCTACGAATATCCCGCATAATAATCTCCCGGCACATGAGCTTAGAAATGAGTTTTGATACAGTGTGGCAATCTGCACATACTCGAAGGTTCTTGGTGATCCTAATTGTGGTCCCTGGTCCTGTATTAATCAGAGCAAACGCAATGGCCAATCTCTCACTATGATCCCAAAGCATTTTTTCTTTTACCTCCTCTTCAACATCATATAATACTGAACTTGTATCAGGTTTATGTCCAGCCTCTTTGAGTCGCTGACTCAACTCTTTTAACTTGGCATAAATATCATTCGTCTGTTGGTGTGTCTTATCTCCAACTAAGAACCTATGTACCACCTTATCCAACTCTATAAAGCTGAAGCCAGGTGTTTTCTTCAGTCCCTTCTGTCTTGCTAAGGCTCTCACCCTTTGCACATCATCCCATCTTTTCTCAGTAGCATATAAATTGGATAGGCATATGTAACTACCCAGTTCTTTTGGGTTCATCTCAAAAACTTTCTGGGCTGAAAGCTCAGCTAGCTCAACATTTCGATGAAGGCGAGAAGTGGAAAGGAGAGCAGCCCAGATATCACTAGCAGATTTGATTTCCATAGCCTTGATGAACTCATAGGCCTCGTCCAAATACCCTGCTCGCCCAAGAAGATCTACCAAGCAGGAAAAGTGAGCAACTCCAGGCTGCAAGTTATACTTTTTTTTCATACTAAAAAATATTTCTTTACCTTCACCAACTAATCCAGCATGGCTACATGCTGTCAAAACAGAAGTGAAAACAGCCTCATCTGGAGTAATATTGTTTGCTATCATATCATGAAAAGTTGAGAGGGCCACTCTTCCCTTACCATGAAGTCCGTATCCTGCAACCAAAGCACTCCAAGAAACCAAAGTTTTGTCAGGCATCTCATCGAAAACAGAACGTGAGCATGCTAAATCACCGCACTTAGAATATGTGTCTATAAGAGCAGTTCCCACCATAGAATTTGCACCAAGCCCATGCTTGATTATATATGAATGGACAGTCATGCAGAATTGCAAGGCTGTGATTTGATCACAGGCTCCAAGAACAGCCACAAAAGTTACTTGATCAGGACCCACACCCTCCAAAACCATTTGACAAAAAAGTCTCAGGCTTTCCAAAGCATCTGCATTCTTCGAATAACCTAAAATCAGTGAATTCCATGACACGGTATCTTTCCAGGTCGCCTCCTTGAAAAATTGCCTTGCAGACGGCATAGAGTTGCAACTACAATACATTTCAATCAGAGAGTTGATCAGAAAACTATTACAGCATGCTAAATTATTGCGTACAAGATAAGCATGGATCGCTTTGCCCATTTTCAATGCTATCGAGTCAGTGCAGGCAGAGAGTAAACTGAGCAAAGTGGTGCAATCTGCTACTAACCCAGTTTTCCCCATCATCTCAAATATTGAAAAAGCCTCTCTTGGGTCACCATTCTTCACACAACCTAAAATCATTGTGTTCCAAGAAGTCACGTCTCTCCCAGGCATTCTATCAAACACTGTCTTCATCATGTCAAATTTTCCAAACTTTGAGTACATGGCGAGAAGAGAATTCCCTATGTACATATCTGACTCCAACCCACAAACAACCACCTCACAGTGAACTCTCCTTCCAATTTCAACAAGAGACAGATCACCACAAGCCTTCAGAACAAATGGGTAGGTAAAATTATCCGGCTTTTGCCCAAAACTAAGCATTTCACGGTACAAAACAAGGGATTTCATACTATTTCCATTGGAAGCATAGCCCCTAATCATAGAATTCCACAAAAATATATTTTTCAATACAATCTGATCAAAAATTACCTGGGCTTCGTCCATGAAACCGCAACTCGTGTAAAAAGCGGCGAGTTTGGTGTTGAGATAGGTGTTGTTTAGAAGAGTTCCACAAGAAATCATGTGGCCGTGGAGTTGTTGGCCAATTTCGAAAGATTTTCCGTTGGTAAGTGACTGCAACATGGCTCCACATTGTAGGGAGCTGAATGGTTGCTTGGGAGCACTATCGGCGGCGGTGGCGGCGGCGGTGTATGTGTAGATGGGTAGAAGAACTGGGAATTTCTTGAAGTGGGTTGTGTAAGGATGTTTAAGGAGGTTGGGAGCGAGAAAGCCATTCATGAAGGGTGTTCACAATTTCACCCCTAGCAGAGGTGAGAGGACTGAGAGCTTAGCAGTTTGGAAATTGGCGGGTGCTTGTAACGGTTTGGTTGATTCAAAGCAAAGCGTCGGGTTGGACTTTTATATCTTTTAATAGATTTAGTTGATGTATCCCACATGAAGTGTGGCGTCGCCTTTGCCCTGAGTCGAAATTTCATCTCAAAGTTGGACCAACTTTGTGAATCACAAATATCGTGTGCAAATGTATATTCACGAAAGAAAATAATTTTAAAAAGTTAAATAGTAAATCACAAATATCGTGTGCAAGTTTAATTTTTAAATTGTAAATTTTTATAATTTTAAAATTAAGTGACAAGAAAAAATCTGATTGGTATTTTAGAGAAAAAAAAATTTTAAAAAGAAATATTTTGGTAGCAAAAAATTCACTTGATTTCATTTTATGGAAACACCAAATAAGAACTCTCTTTATATATTAGTATAAATTTTCAATTAAAAATAAAAATATAAAAAAAATACAAAAAATTGGTGAACAGTCTAATTTGTAGGCCGTTTATTATTTTTCATTTAGTATAAGATTTTTTAATAAGTAAGGTTCATGCTCAAAAAAGTTTTAACGCGTAAGATTCTTTTGAAATAAAAATACCCTATAACAGATAAATTTATCTATATCTTTTCAAAACATGTGCAAGAAGTACCGAAAAATTTATTTGTCTGTTATTGAAAACACATGTAAAGACCACAAAAAAATTTATCAATATTATTGAAAGCACGTATAAAGAATACAAATAAATTTATTTATATATTTTTAAAACATATATGAAAAATACAGATAAATTTATATGTATTATTGAAAGCACGTATAAAGAATACAGATAAATTTATATGTGCCTTTTCAAAACATGTATAAAGAATACAGATAAATTTATCTGACTTTTATTTGACTTTTATTGAAAGTATGTTTAAAAAGAATACACATAAATTTATATGTCTTATTGAAAGCACGCATAAAGAACAGAGATAAATTTATCTTTTTGCATTATCTGTGTTAATATGTAAACAAATAAATTTATCTGTTATACTTGGTCAATAATTTTCATATCTCCTGATCAACCATCACATTTTTGAACCTGCCTGGTATGAGCCACACACTCCATCGTGCGCTTTGTAAATTACTCCATTGGTCTATGAGACACTCAAAATAGCAATACACTATTTGTCTCATGCAGTATTGCATAAATAAGTAGATAGATAAATTTATTTGTTTACATATTAAATAGATGAATATCAAATAGATAAATTTATCTGTTTGTAAGATATTTTAAAAAAAATCACGTAATTAAATCTAACACGCTAAAATTTTTATTTATAAATTTTACGAATTAAAATTTATTTATTTATTTTGAACATTTGACTGAAATGCCGTTAAAAATATTTATACCTTTTAACTCCACAATCCGAACAAAAGCTAAATTCAGAAGATGGGATATGGATTCGCCAACCCCTGACATGGCAAGCCATGCGATGCCATGCCGAGGCTCTACCATTCGAGCTACAGCCCCTCGGAATATATTTACATTTATACAGAGGGTAATGGAATTGGATACCCAACACAATTTTTTTGCCTTAGGCGAAGCGCCTATGGCGACGAGGGAGTTCACTCTCTCTTTCTCAAGGTGGGTTCACTTTCTCTTTCTCAAGGTGGGTTTCTCCTCACAATATACAATGACCTCATCTTTTGCATGTAAAACCCACTTGCATTCTTGTGATCTCAACATGGGTTTCTATCATGGTTTTGCTTTTGTTTTCTGCACACTGATTAATACTGCTTTGAGTTTCTATATGGCATCATAATTCGACTCGCTCACAACTCGATTTCATTTATATACACACGCCTAAATTAGACGATCCATTTCGCTGATAAGCATCTCTATAGTTTAAGTTGTTAGCAGGGTAGAATTTTCCTAATCGTTTGGATTTTCTTTTCTTTTTAATCGGTTTAGATTTTTTGCTCTCCTCTTAGCAAATACTTTAAATATTAGGAAAATTTTGAATGCTTTTATTGGTCATTGAATGTCGTAATCATGATCACTGAGATGAAGCGGTAGAATTGTTTAACTCATTAATATGACCCGTTCTCCTTTATTGGTTTGCCACTTTAATGTGCTTAGAGAAACGTCATCAAACTATCTATTTTAGCTATTATACTTTTGGCTCAACAAATGTAGCTAGAGATTTTGGCTGGCCAAACACTAAAATATATTATTTTTGACAGTTGAGTGTTGTGAGGTTGAGTAATAAAAAAAAATTAAATTAGAAAGAGTAAAATGTGACTTTTCAAAATAGAATAGAGAAAGAATAGAGAGGTAGATGAGAAGTGCATTCAAATAATTGGTTTGCTAACATAGAAAAGAAGCTTTTTAGTTAAAATTTGGCTAAAAGTTTATTGAGTTTGATAAAGATGCTGTAAGAATAATGGGGGTTTGTAAAGTTTTGAGTTTGAGATTATTGGGTTCATGACTCCATGGGCATATGCATCATGACTGAGGTCTACAGCAGTGCCATTATGGGAGAGTATCGATTCTTGGATTAAGAATGGCTAGTTTGTCAAATCTTAGTTCTAAACAAATATGCCGTCCAAACACCAAAAAGTATCAATATGGGGTTGGACATTGCACAATCCAATACCACTAACATTCAGGCATTTTTTTCTTTTGGCACCTTATCACTTGTATGGTTGTCATAGACTCATAGAAACGAAGAGAGTTTTGGTTGGCAGATGGCCAACATAGAATTTATATTCCCCTCCTTTAGAGGATAATACTGGATATTGCAATATGAGGAGGCATCCCTTGAGAATTTGATTAAAGATGCGACTCTAGATGGAGATGTCAAAAAGATAGATTTATGCACAGTTGCACACCTCACCCGGTTGACTTATGAAGCTTTCCTTACCATGGATTTACCAATGGAGATTTTGCATAGAAAATTTCCAATAATCCTTTTATAGATTAAAAAAATAGTACAAGCAGAGGACCTTACTTATCACCTTCAAAATATAAAGATTCTTTACATGCAGACAGTCAAGCTTTAAAGATCCACTAGTAATCATAGTAAGACTAAATAATTCTTAGAATCCCATCAATTATGTTGGAATTGGTAGAATCGGCTCAAAAAGGAAAAATATTTGGGACTTCTCTAATTGTTAAGTAAGAGAGAAACATTTCACAATGTTATGGAAAAGTTTAGTGGAGCTCACAATGGGCTGGAAAAAATTTTCTTTGGAGGGAGGTTGGATTATCATAACAAAAGCTGTGTTATAGATTCATAAAATTCGTAACTCTTTCTGTAACGAAATTAACTCCTCAAGGGAAAAGTTCTTGCGGGAACAGAGAAATGAACAAAATTTCTAATACCAGAACTGTGACAATGTTTTATCAACTATTGTTAACCTCAGAGAAAATGTTTCCCATTGAATGACTTAGGCTACAATGTGTGACACTTTTTGGTCCTATACAGGGTGGAAGGCTGCATTTGGATTACCTTTCCAGTTATGTTGAGGTCAGCTCGATATTGTAAAAGAGGGAAACCTCAAAACAAAGAGCTTTCAGATTAAGCGAACTCCTAAAACTTGATAAAGTACAAGTAAATCTGAACAGTATCCTATGGTCTTAAACAAAAATAATATTCAAGTTACACTGTATGGTCCTAAACATAAATAAATACTCAAATTATACCGACACTTCTTAATTGCCTAAAGTTCGAAGCATACACTGGCACTACGTGATTCCCAATCACTGCTTTGGTGTTATTGTTACATTGCTCTGCATAACCGCCCTCGCATTAGAAAGAGACAATCTCAAGTTTGTCAAATGGTGTGATATAATAAGGCGTGAGAACTAGGCTTGCACGCTTGGACGCATGAATTACAATGTTGACCCAATACCAGTTTCCTTTTTCGAAGCATAAACCTGAATCTCTATCCAGCACCCTGAACAATTATAACGATCATTCCCAACAATTATCAGTGTCAGTATCTCATCAAGAATGATTTTAACCTTGTGAGGAAGGATGGTAACTATGTTTCGATCTCATTTCTCTTATTCTGTCCATTCACTTGGACAGGAATTGTTGATTGATGTGCTCAAACTTCTCTTTCTTGTTTATTTGTGTGTTGCAGTATGCTCCAGAGATGAATTAAGAAGTTCTAAATTAAAAAGCCTTGTAAGTTATTAATATCTCTGCACTCCTTTTAATTATTAAATTGCATTTTATGAGTTTCTTTTTTTTTTTTTTTACATAGCTTGCCTCAATTGTCTTGAGGGAAAAACTCCTTACATTGTCCTGTTCTTCAACAGAAATAGAAAAATGATTATCCACAATATGTTGTTGTCATACTCAAAATAGCCATAATTTCATTGAAAAAAGGAAAACAGTTAGTTCCGCCTTAAATTGCAATCATTAGTTGTTGTTTACAAATCTCAGCAATTAGTTTTCTGCAATTCCAGCAATATTTTACCTTCTAAATCAAGCTAGTTCCAACTTCCAATCTCATTCCATCTAAGCAACTTTCTTTCACCCTTCTAAAATCCTTGATTTTGAACTAGAAATATGATCAGCTCTAACTAGCATTATTCCTAGATCTCCTAGTTCCGTCCTACTCTAGGTCTGATTGTATGGTGCATAACCTTTTATTTTATATATTTATTTTATTTTTTTGTAGGTAAATGTTTTGTAGATACCAAAAAATGACAATATACAAAGGAGGCTCAATACAAAACCCCCAAGGGGCAAACAAAAAGATGGTTGAACAAACTATCCGAAAACTCTAAACACCTTAAAAGCCTAGCTACATAAGATATCCTCTCAAAAGCCCAAATAGCTCGATTAAATGAAAAAAACTTCTCACAACTCGAGAAGAAGGCACACAATTAGACAAATGTTGAAGATATACGACTAGATCTTTTAGGCTTGAAAGAGATATTTAATTTCTCTCTAAGCAATTGGAAGGTTTTCAATTTTCTCAAGAAGCATTTCTTAATCTCATCTCTTGAAGACAACGTCTTCCAAGGACTGATGAATTTGCCATCTGAAAGAGTCTTTAGGAACCCTCTAAGACAAGTACCTCGACAGAAGGTTACCTCAGAGCCCTCCTAAAATGTGTCGTGCTTTCGCTTCCTTTACGGATTATAGATTCTTGCGCTAGTTCTTATGTGGCTAATAATTCATTTTTTTCTTTGAAATTACTCCTATTAAGCAATAATGGTTTAACTGATGGTTCCTCTCTACCCGTCCATGGGAAAGGTGCTTTTTGTCCCTATCCATCATTTGCTTTAACCTCTGGTCTCTATGTTATTGATATTTCCTTTCATTTTCTTTTTGTCAGGTAATTCACTAAAGCTTTAAATTGCCCTATATAACTTTTTCTCTTTTTTCTTGTGTTTTTTAGGATCTGCAGATCAAGAAAATGATTAGTTCAGGGCATGAGAAGGATTTTCTCTACTTTCTAGATACCGAGCAAGCTCCTTCCCACACATCATCTGCTTTGAGTGCTTTTATTTCTCCTCTTCAATAACATTGTTCGTTGGGTCACCCATCTTTGGCTAAACTCAAGTTAGCTATTCCTTCTTTGGGTTCTTTATCTAGTTTAGATTGTGAAGCTTGTTAGCTCGGCAAACATCACTAAAGCTCTTTTCCTTGTAGTGGTCATGATTGTCAATCTACATCTTTTGATGTAATTTATATTGAAATTTGGGGTTCTTCTCGAACTTCTAGTACTAATGGATATTTCTATTTTGTTATCTTTACTGATAATTGCTCTCGCATGACTTTGTTATTTTTTATGGAAAACATATTTGAGTTGCCTCTTATTTTCACCAAGTTTTATAATGAAAATTTTTCCCAATCTAACAACCACATCAAATCATTTGATCTAATTATACTTCGGAATATATGTAATCTATTGTTGACTCATTTTGTGTTGCTCGTAGTATTATTTATCAAATCAGTTGTGTTCATACTTCTCAGCAGAATAGTGTGGCTAAGCATAAGCGTAGGCGCTTGTTAAATGTTGTGTGTATCTTGTTATTCCACATGCATGTCCCAAAACAGTTTTGGGGCAATGTTGTTCCTACTGCTTGTTATTTCATTAATTGTATGCCATCTATGGTCTTAAACCACAATTCACTGTTTTTCTTATTATATCCTAGTTCCTCACCCTTTTCTCTCATTCCTCGGGTGTTTGATTTCGTTGCTTTTATTCGTGTTCTTGATCTCGATCTTGATAAGTTATCTCCTTAGGCTCGTAAAGGTGTTTTTCTTGAGTACTCTCGCGCTAGAAAGGGTATCGTTGTTATTATTCGGAGTCTTGCCCATATTTTATTAGTGCTAATGTCACGTTATTTGAGTCGACTTCCTTCTTTACTTTTGCCGATGCAGAATTATTTGCCGACGTTATCTGTTGTCGTGAGGGGGAGTTGACAAGTCCCCTACTCTTCTTCGGCCAATCACTTTTCATGTGCAAGTACTATCTACCCCGCACAGGTGTGTCAACAACCTCATGATAGGCCTATTGTGCCATAAGTTCCGAACATGTCATCTTCCACGTCTATGACCCCTCCCTCAGATGATGTCTTGCCCATTGTTTTGCAGTGAGGTAAATGTACTTCTACTTGCTTGTCCACTGCTCAATATGTGTCATATGTTCGTGTGTCTCCTTGTCTTCATTATTTCACTTGTGCGTTGTTCACTATTTCCATTCCTTCTTCTTATTAACTGATTATGTCCTTGTATAGATGGAAACACGCTATGATTTGAGGAAATGAGTGTTCTTCATAAGAATCACTCCTAGGAGCTTCTCTCTCTTGCTCTTGGAAAACAAGTAGCTGGCTGTTGTTGAGTGTCTGTTGTCAAATATCTTCCAGATGGGTTAGTTAAGCGGCTTAAGGCACGCTTAGTAGACAAAAGGTACACATAAACTAATGTTATTGATTATTAGACATTTTTTCTTCCATACCTTGTCTTAATTATGTTCGCATTCTTCTATTTGTGGCGGTTTCTCATTTTTGGCGATTGTATTTGTATCAGCTTGATATAAAGAACGCCTTTCTTCATGGTGATATTCAAGAAGAGGTGTATATGGACCAACCTCCTAGCTTTGTGTTTTTTGGCCGCAAGAATCTTATATGTCGTTTGGCTAAGACTCTATATGGTCTAAAATAGTCTTTCTGTGCTTGATTTGATCGCTAGTTCTGTTTTGTTTGGATCTGGCTTCCAGCATTCTTTTGCAGATCATTTTGTTTCTTCTAGTCATCCCACTCATGGCACCATTATATTAATTGTCTTTGTTGTTGATGTCATTATTTTTTGTGATAAATTTATTGATATTGTTGCTTAAAGCAACATTTAAGTTAAACTTTTCACACTAAGGATTTTGGTGTTTTATATTTCTTGGGATTGAGATTTACCCAAAACTCTTGAAGCTTTTTTCTCTATGAGGAGAAGTATGTTCTTGATCTTTTCTCTGGGACTGGTACTCTTGGTGCTCAACTTGTTGATAATCCTCTGGTTTCAATAGTTAAGTTTGAGGTTGATTATGGAGATCTCTTTTATGATGTTGGCCATTATTGCAGCCTTGCTGGTAAATTAATTTATCTTACGATTACTTGTCCTAACATTCCTATACAATTGGTATGGTAAGTCAATTTATACATGCTCCTCGTTTATCCCACTTAGATGCTGTTTTTCAAATTGTGCACTATTTGAAGAGTAGTACCGGTCGAGGTCTGCTCTATTGATCTTCTCGTTCTTTATTTGTTGTTGGATTTGGTGATGCAGATTGGGATGACAGTTGCTCTCAGCGGCTGTCTACCTATGCTTATTGCATCTTTTTTTGTGTAACCTTGATGCTTGGCGTAGTAAAAAATAGGCTATTGTTGTCCGTTCTAATAATGAAGCTGAGTATCGTGCTATGTCCCATACTACATTTGAATTGTCATGCGTTCGGTCTTTCTTTCCAAGACTTTGGAGTTCGTGTTCTTTCTTCAATGCAGATGCTTTGTGATCATCAAGCCGCTAGTTCAATCTTTCGTGAACGAACTAAATATATTGAGATTGATTGTCACTTCATTCGTGATATATTATTGAGGAAGCAAATTGCCACTTTGTATATTCGCTCGAAAGATTAGTTGTGCAATATTTTCACGAAACCTTGACCTTGTTCCTCTTTTCAACATCTATCTTTCAAGCTGGACATGCTTTATCTCTATGCTTCAACTTGAGAGAAGTGTTACAGTAGTTGAGTCTTACTTTTGTGCTCTTATCTTGACCTAAAGGATAGTCTTGTTATTTAGTCTTCTTTTATCTTAATAAAAAGTCTCAGAGGTAAAGGAGGCATATTAGAACCAAGGTTGTCAAAATTAGGATCCTATGTTGAATCGTTCGAGGAGTTTACAGGATCGGATTGTAAAATCAGATCGGAAATCGTAAGATTCTATTAAAAAATAAAAATACATATATAATAATTTCTATATAGTTATAATTTCTTGACACATAAAGAAGATGTAAAAAATTATGAAGAATTATAAACCAAATAATATCATAAATTATAAGAATTAAAACTTTTACACTACAAGAAACAAAAAACTAGAGAAGAGTTTTAGGATAGAGCATTTTGCATTATATAATAGTGATACGAAGAAGAAAATTCAAAAAAATTGTGAAGAGGGTTAAATTTAAAATAGATCGATAATAAAAATTGAAATAAAGAAAAAGAGTTTTATGCATCATAAAAGTTTAAAAAAAAATGTAGTTGCAATTTGAAATAGTAAAAACGCTTCAAAAGGGGAAAAAACAATAAGAAGAGTTATGTGTTTTATAAATACTGAGGATGGTATTATTAATACCTCGAATTCGGTACTAGAAAGCCAAAATTCATTGACTTATCCAATCTAATCACACAAAACAAACGAGGGATTGATAGTCCGAAGAGACAAATTGACGAACCCTTACAAGGTGAGTCCTACTTCCCACATACTTTCTGGTTTAATCTAATTCCCCCTAATCCTGTGTAACAAAAATAAGGCTTTAAGCCACAATCATAAAAATAACAACATTTGGGTACTAAAACTAAGTTTAAAATTGGATCGGTAGGATTGGGATACGGATCAGGATTCCACGATTCATTAAGATCCTACTACCAAAATCGTAAGATCCGGATCGGGATTCTGACAACCATGATTAGAACCCTAAACCTATTCTTTAATTCTCTTTCTTCTCTTCTTCCTCCTTCATATTCTCCTCTTTATCCCTACAACTCTATACTTTAGACTTCCCCTTCTTCTTCATCCCTTTCTCCCCCTTCCAATCCCTGCCCCAACACCTCGACATCACCCATCACCACCTCCACCCCTTACTCATTTCCCCTATCCCTCTATCTCACCCATTCCAAGCCCTTACCCACCCTTTTCCCTTCTACCTCTAGGCCTTTCCCATCCTCCCCATCCCCCCAGCCATCCTGTTGCCAATGTGAAGGCCGCGCAAACCACCGGCCAGATGACACTTCATCCACTGGAAATGCACAGCGGTTTGGTGTAACCTCCCGACCCACAAGGTACCTGCTGACTGGTGCCCCGCCGCGGATCCTGGTTTTTCAGGATCGACGGCCGATTCCTTCGTTCGCCCGTTCGTTGCCGCCTCGGTTGGCGGCCCGGACTCACCGTCCCGCGGAAACGCGAGACCCAACCTGGAGAGATTTGAGATGAAGAACCTGATCCCCGCTTCGACCCTGCGCATCACCGCCCTCGCCGCCGCCCTCCTTGCCGGCACCGCCGCGGCCAACGCCCAGGTCCTGTATTCCACCAACTTCAACGCCCCGACCTATTCCAACGGTGGCCTGATCGGTCAGGACGGCTGGCTCATCACCGGCACCAGCGTGGTCAACCCGATCACCGTCACCAGCGGCACCGTCGCCCTGACCAACACCGGCCAGGACGTCAACCGCCCCTTCACCCCCGCCGTCGCCAGCGGCAGCGTCTTCCTCTCTGCTGACATCACTCTCAGCGCCGCCAACACGGCCGGTGATTACTTCATCCACCTCAGCGACGGCGGCGCCAGCAACTTCTTCGCCCGCGTCTACGCCCGCTCCGCCACCGGCGGCTTCCAGCTCGCCCTGACCACCGGCAGCGGCGCTGCCACCGGTTACGGCAGCACCGTCCTCTCCTTCGGCACCACCTACACCATCCTCGCCCGCTACGACTTCGTCGCCGGCGCCACCAACGACACCGGCGCGCTCTTCGTCAACCCGACGACCGCCTTCGGCCTCGGTGACACCGCGTACGTCGCCGCCCAGACCACCGGCGCCGACGCCGCCTCCATCTCCGCCGTCAACCTCCGCCAGGGCACCGCGGCCAACGCCCCCACCGTGGTCGTTGACAACGTCTCCGTCTCCATCATCCCGACCCCGGCCACGGCTTCCCTGCTGGCCGTCGGCGGTCTGCTCGCCGCCCGTCGTCGCCGTAACTAAGTTGCGGTAACGACGTCGTCGCGCCGCAACGAACCTGGTTGGCGTTTTCTGGCCCCCACGGGTCAGCACACCGACCGCCTAGATAAAACCGAAGATTGCAACCAACCCCGGCCCCGCAAACGGCCGGGGTTTTTCTTTTGCTTAGGGACAAGTCCTTCGGCTTCAAGCATCGCACTT
>JAOTRH010000025.1:7047895-7140185 GCA_034768845.1 Heliamphora exappendiculata
AGAGAAGTGATTATTAGTGGCAATTTAAATTGTCACTAATAATCCATTAATTTGTCACTAAATAGTTTTAGTGAGTCACATCCCAGTGTCGCCATTAATAAGAATTTGTTGCTAAAAGAATCGAATGATGATCCAGTTCTTTTATCACAAAAATATATACCATTAGTGACATTGTTTGTTGTCAATAAATTGTTTTTATGAGGAATTTGGTTGTTACTAAATCAATATAAATCTCAGAGTTATGGTCGTGTTTAGAGTGTGAAATTACAACATTAGACTGGACTTTCAGTCAAAGAATTTCTTAATTCCATATTTGTTTACTAAAATAGCGGTGAGACTAATTATCCTGGATGATCTTAATTCCATAGATTGTGGGATACCTAGTCTCATGGCGGGATGTGATACATAATCCCGGGATAACAAGTCTTATGGACTAAATATAAAATTATTTATTTATCCTTGTACATAAATCTCAAAATGACAGCCCAAGCCATTTTCGTATGCTCTTAGCCATCTACCACACTCGATAGACCTAACCTCAAATATTTACCAGCGGTCTAAGGTTCGGGTTCCTAGGGTCTCGGGGGTCTGGGAGTCTTAGGGGTCTCGGGGATCCATGGGTCTAGAGCTCTCATGTCCTTGGTTTTTGTGGTCTAGGGGTATAAGGATTTAGGGTCCAAAGGTCTTGAATGTTCAGGGGTCCCGAGGGTCAAGAGGTCTTGAGGGTTTGAGGGTTCGTAGTCACGGACCGCAGAACCCTTGAACCTTGGAACCCCGAAGACCTTAGTACCCAAAACCCCCAAAACCCCCAACCCCTAAGACATGGGACCTCAAGACCTCACAACCTTGGACCCTAGGACTCCTAGATCTGTATGACCTCCCACATCGCTTCCTCGACTTCATGATAAAGCCACAGAACATTGACATAAGCAATGGTCCTCCCTATTAACACTTGCTCATTCGTGTCCACGATCTTCACGGGTCACTCTTTATAAGTAACATCCTCATCCACTCGTAACTCAGCCTAATCCAACACATGTGACGGGTCCAGCTGGTACGTTCGAAGCATGAAAATATGAAACACGTGCACAGATGCCAATTGAGGAGGTAAAGCCAAACAGTATCCCACTTCCCTAATCCTCTCAAGGATCTCGAACGGTCCAATAAAACACGGTGATAGCTTTTCGCTACGGCCAAATATCATCAAACCTCGACCTGGCGAGACTTTCAGAAACACGTGATCCCCCACCTCAAACTCCAAAGGCCTTCTCCTCTGATCGATGTAGTTCTTCTGATGACTTTGTGCTGTCATTAAAGGTTGGCGAATCATCGAGATCTTCTCCATCATTTCCCGAAAAAAGTCAGGTCCCAAAACTGCTGCCTCTCCAACCTCGGTCCAACACACAGGAGATCTACACGGTAAAAGGCATAAAACTCCACGTAGCACCCCTTTATGACAAGATATTCTAGAATCCAACCACGGTGAGTTAAAACTCGGAGCTTTGAACTCCAGCGAGAAATTAAAGTTGCCAAGATGCAATTTCATTCGGATGAACGCGATGCCCATGGCAAGGATATCGAGGATCGACTATCCGAATGCCAAGATCAAAACCCGAACCATGCTTAAAGCTAGAGAGAATGTAGAGATTTTGAGTGTTCTTGGTGGAGAGAGGAAGAAACTTGCAAATGAAGTCTTAGTTCAAAAACCGAGGCATGAGTTGTCACAAAAATATCTCGCGCCTGGCTGTTTACTAGAGCGAACAGGGATCCGCTCGAGCGGTCCTCTACCGACCCAACTCCCAGCCACCTACTGGCTCGAGAGGCCATCGCTGGGTGAAAACCCGAACAAAAGAAGAAAGACTAAACCCACGCATACATGACACATAAAAACATGCTGTTCAATAATGATTAAAGCAATAATTGACACATCATGTAAACGTTATGAAAATAGAATGGAACCGGATCTCACACTAAAACAATCACATGTAGGTTTCCACCCACGTCGCTAACAAACATGAAAATTATTGTGGAAGCATGCAAAAGTTAGTAAAAAAAAATCTTATATATTTTTATGGAAACTAAAACAGTCACGTTCAGATTTCCACCCACACTGCCACGAGATGTGAAAATTATTGGCAGCTCCAAAAACAACGTTGTTTGGACCACATTCAAAAATTTTTATTTGTCATCAAGGGATAAAAAAGAATTTTAAGGATTTCTAGAAAAAAGAAAAAATATTGGTAGTTTGAGATAAAAGTGAGGAGAAAAAAAAAGAGAGGGTTGTTATTGACTTGGAATAAAATGAGCGAGTATAGACAAAAAAATAGAAAAATAATTGTGAAATGGGACACATGACAATTGTTGAAAAAATTAGTTATTGTCGCTGTGCAAACTGGAAAAAAAAAATGGGCTACTTTCAAAATAATATGAACATGTGACATGTGTCACTTTGGGAACGAGTCAAAAAAAAGAGTTAGCGGTTGGAGGAAAAGTGGAGCTAAGTAGGATAAGTGGTTATTTGAAATGTTATAAATATAAAGAGGATGTAGGGAGAAAATGACACATCCAACACATACCAAAACCCGGAGATTATCTTTTTTTCTTATCTTGCAGTTATATATATTTCCATTTATAAGTCCAAATCTATTAGTTTGTACTTATTCCTTCTTAATTTGTTAGACTAGATTTGATTATTCGTTGTTCTTTGGATTAATATTAATCTTTGTTTCAGTTCATGTTTATCCAGTATAAAGGCATTTCCAACTCAAATTTCATTTTTGTATATTTTTGTCGTTCAAATTTTGTCCATTTTAATTTAAAAGACACTTGAATATTCTTGAATGTCATCTTTATTGAGGCAAAAAAACGAATCTATAGTTTTATTACTTCGGGCTATACACAATTCGGCCAAGTCAGAAGTCAAGATTAGCACACTACGATCACATTTGGACGCATTTGTCCGGGTATGCCTACAATATCATTAAGTCCTGAACATTTTTCATTGTGAACGCCAACAAACCTACGACAGTTGATGTTTCAAAGTTATTGAGAGTCACATGATTTATGGAGCTTCTTGTGGTCACATATTTGATGAAGTTTATTGCATTTTGGAATAACTCCATATGATCGCGTAATATCCTCGAACGTAGAGAAGTGATTATTAGTGGCAATTTAAATTATCACTAATAATCCATAAATTTGTCACTAAATAGTTTTAGTGAGTCACATCCCAGTGTCGCCATTAATAAGAATTCGTTGCTAAAAGTATCGAATGATGATCAAGTTCTTTTATCACAAAAATATATACCATTAGTGACATTGTTTGTTGTCAATAAATTGTTTTTATGACGAATTTGGTTGTTACTAAATCAATATAAATATCAGAGTTATGGTCCTGTTTAGAGTGTGAAATTACAACATTAGACTGGACTTTCAGTCAAAGAATTTCTTAATTCCGTATTTGTTTACTAAAATAGTGGTGGGACTAATTATCCTGGATGATCATAATTCCCTAGATTGTGGGATACTTAGTCCCATGGCGGGGGGTGATACATAATCCCAAGATAACAAGTCTTATGAACTAAATATAAAATTATTTATTTATCCTTGTACATAAATCTCAAATTGACAGCCCTAGCCATTTTTGTCTGCTCTTAGCTATCTACCATGCTCGATAGCCCTAACATCAAATATTTATTGGTGGTCTAGGGTCCAAGTTCCAAAGGTCTCGAGGGTCTAGTGGTCCAAGGGATCTTGGGGATCCACGGGTCTAGAGCTCTCGGGTCCCAGGTTTTAGTGATCTAGGGGTCCAAAGGGTTTAGGGTCCCAAGGTATTGAAGGTTCGGGGACCCCGAGGGTCCAAAGGTCTTGAGGGTTCGGGGGTTTGTATTCTGGACTGCAAGACCCCTGAACCCCTGAACCCCCAAGTCCCTAGAACCCTAGATCCCCGAAACCCCGAACCCCTAGGACAACAGACCTCGAGACCCCATAGCCCTGGATCCTAGGACCCCTAGGCCGGAAGACCTCCCATGTCGCTTCCTCAACTCTGTGATATAGCCAAAAAACCTTAAAATAAGCAATGGTCCTACCTATTAACACTTTCTCCTTCGTGTCCACGATCTTCACGGGTCGCTCCTCATAAGTAACATCCTAATTCACTTGTAACTCAGCCCAATCCAACACATGTGATAGATCAGGCTCATACTTCTAAAGCATGAAAATATGAAACACGTTGTGCACATATGTCAATTGAGAAGGTAAAGCCAAACCGTATGCCACCTTCCCAATCCTCTCAAGGATCTCGAACGGTTAAATAAAAGGTAGTGATAACTTTTCGCTATGGCCAAATCTCGTTAAACCTTGGCTTGACGAGACTTTCAGAAACACGTGATCTCCCACCTCAAACTCCAAAGGTCTTCTTCCCTGATCGACGTAGTTCTTCTGACAACTCTGTACCATCATCAAGCGTTGGTGAATCATCGAGATCTTCTTCGTTATTTTTCGCACCAAGTCGGGTCCCAAAACTATTGCCTCTCCAACCTCGGTCTAACACACCAGAGATCTACATGGTCTACCATACAAAGCTTCAAAAGGTGACGTCCTAATACTGAACTGATATCTGTTGTTATATGCAAACTCTGCCAATAGTTGGTGATCCTTCTAAGAACCCCAAAAATCAAACCGGCAAGATCTCAACATATCCTCCAAGATCTGTATAGTACACTCGGACTCACCGTCCATCTGAGGATAAAAAGCAATGCTGAACCACAGATTTGTCCCTAATGCTACTTGAAGACTTCACCAAAAGCGTGGGTCTTGGTCTGAAACAATAGATATAGGCACCCTATGTAACCGAACAACCTCATTGATATATCGTCCACTCAACTTATCCATGAAGTCCTTCACCTGAATAGGAAGAAAATGTGCAGATTTCGTCAGTCTGTTAACCACAACCCAGATGGTGTTGTGTCCTTTAGGTGATCTAGGAAGTCCCGATATAAAATTCATTGTGATATTCTGCTACTTCCACTCTGATACAGACAACGGTTGAAGCAATCCTGTAGGCCTTTGACGTTCTGCCTTCGCTTGCTAACAAATGAGGCATTGAGTGACAAACAAAACCACATCCCTCTTCATTCCCTTTCACTAGAACTGACGGTGTAGATCATGATACATCTTGGTACCTCCCGGGTGTACTACGAGACGAGAATGGTGAAAATCATGCAACGCATTGCTTCGACACGATTCTAGTACAAACACTCTCCCAACAAATCGTAAACTCTAATCCAGACTCACAACCCACCCCGTAGTGTCCTTCCCGCTAGCAATGCAATCCCATAGCATCTAAGCCTCCTAATCCGTTCGCTGAGCCTCTAGAATACGGGCAACTAATGTAGGCTATGAAACCACTAAGAACAATGTCGCGCTTATCTCCGTCTCTTCGAGACGCAAATCAAACTCGCTGATCTCCCCAAGCATGTCCCATTCTTGCATCATAATAGAAGCTAGTACACCATGAGGTCTCCTACTAAGAGCGTCGGCTACAACATTGGCTTTCCTGGGATGATACTACAGATCGAAATCATAGTCTTCCAAGAACTTCATCCACCGTTGCTAGCATAGATTTAAGTCCTTCTGAGAAAACAAATATTTTAAACTCTTGTGAGTAGAGAAAATCATAATGATAGTGCTGCTATGCCTTCAAGGCGAAAACCACAGCTGCTAATTTCAAATCAAGTGTCGGGTAATTCTGTTCATGAGTCTATAACTATCGAGATTCATAAGCTACAACTTTACCCTCCCACATCAGGACGCACCCTAAACCATCATGCATAGCATCATAATAGATTGTATAACCAAAACCTCGTTATGGAATAACTAACACTGGTGCAATCGTCAACCTCTTCTTCAGTTCTTGAAATGCTATCTCACAAGCCTCACTCCATGTGAACTTGACTCTCTTCTATGTAAGGTGAGTCATTAGTGTGGCAAGTCTAGAAAAATTCTTCACGAATTGTCGGTAATAGCCAACCAAACCCAAAAAATTGTGGATCTCAAATACATTCTTCAATTGTTCCAAACCCATCACTACATTAGTCAACAAAGAATCTACAAACACTCTATCACCTGACACTACGTGTCTAAGAAACTTCACATCGGACATTCAAAATTCACACTTCTCATATTTCGCATACAATCGGTGCTCTCCTCAAAAGCTGTAAAGCAATACAGAGATGCTCTTGATGTGCCTCTCTTGAACATGAATAGATAAGAATATCATCTACAAACACAACCACAAAACTATCCACATACGGGTGGAATATGCGATTTATTAAGTTCTTGAATGTCGTAGGAGCATTCGTTAGATAGAACGGCATAACCAAAAACTCATAGTGATCATAACGAGTCCGAAAGGCGATCTTCGCTATGTACTCATCCCTGATCCTCAACTGATGATACCCTTACCTCAAATTAATCTTTGAAAAACAACTCGAATCCATTAGTTGATCAAATAAATTATCAATCCTTGACATAGGGCACTTTTTTTTCACCGTTACTTGATTCAACTTCCGGTAGTCAATGTATAACCTTAAGGACCTATCCTTCTTTTTGCAAATAAAGCCAGAGCTCCCCACGGCGATACACTCGGACGTATAAATCCCTTATCAAGAAACTCCTGATGCTATACCTTGAGCTCTCGCAACTTAGCCGGTGCAAAACAATATGATGGCATCGAAATAGGAGCAGCTCCCGGAACAAGATCGATAGAAAACTTTATCTCGCGACTCGGTGGTAACTCAAATAGATCGTCTGGAAGGACATCTAGATAGTCACAAACCACATGAGAAAACTCTCCTCAAACCCTAACGACCTCATCCAGCATGAGAGCAAAAAATAGGAAGCCCAGGCTTCCTCGATTCCGAACAACACTAGGCATGGACACTAAACCCTCGTCTCAATCACCCACGGACCAAAAGCAATCACCTTCAGGCGTACAAATCGATACCCTCTGTCGATCACAATCGATATAAGCACGATAGGTAGTTAGCCAATCTATCCCTAGAATGATTTCAAACAGGATCATGTCGATAATGATAAAATCAAACTTTAGACAGCGGCCAGCGACCTCTAACTCACAGAACTTACAAACCCATCCCAACACTACGTTCTCACCGATCGAAGTCTTTATACACAACGTCTTGCCCAATAAATCTATCTCTAACCCCAAAACAGAAGTAAAAGTAAAGGAAATAAAAGAATACGATGCTCCTATGCCGATAAGAACACTGGCCCATGATCTGTACACTAAGAGAGTACCTCTGATCTCCACGGTAGTAGCTATGTCATCAGGCACTACAGGTGCCTTGGAGGAACTAGGATCTACAAGGACATACCCTCGACTCTGTGGCACTCTAGTCTGTCCACCATAACCCTAGACTGTCGACTGTTGTACTGACTGGGCTGAGGTACCCTCGTCGATCTCCTTAGAAGTCTGCACTGCTGGCTGCTGCTACTGGTAAGTCTGTCGACCCGGCACGGGCTGAACAACTAGTGCATCTACCATGCTCGGTATACTGCCTCCCTAAGGACAGTTTCTACGAATGTGCCTAGGTTTCCCACACCTAGCAATTGAACCGGTATTGGACTTTGGGACTGCCTCGGCTATGAGCAATTCATCGTATGATGCCCTGGCTGCCTACACCAGAAGCAGATGAGCTCCTTCTGCTCTGACCTCCCAAATGAAGCCACTACAGGTGCTAGTGCAAAAAACTACTGTCGTGACCCAGATAGATGAAAACTAGGGCCAAAAGACCTCAGCCTCTTGTTGGAGCGCCCACCTGACTGTGCCTCTTCTCGACTTTGCGGTGCCTTGACCTCCCTAGGTCTATGAGTTTCATTTAAAGTGTTCTTAATCACAGTTGCCGACTCTACTAACTCTGTAAAAACACGCAGTCTCAATCCTGCCACCTGCTCTCTAATCGCAGGCTTCAAACCCCTCTCAAATCTCCTCAAACGTAGCTCGTCAGTAGCCACCAATTCCTGTACAAAGCAGGACAAACGAGTAAATTTGGCCTCATACTGCACGATACTTATTGTCCCCTAAGTGAGAGAATAGAACTCCTCGCTGTATATGTCCATTGAGGATGCAGAAAAGTATTTTTCCATAAATACTCTCGTAAAAGCCGCCCACGTGTCCTCTACGGTATTCCTGGCATATTTCTACCACTCATGGGTGTCATCTCTCAGCTGGAATGCGGTAAAAGTAACCCTCAAATCTTCCTCAACTATCTGCAGTGTATTCAGAATTTGGGTCATAAGTTCCAACCACTCTATAGCCACCGTGGGATTGGGATCCCCAGTGTAGATAGGAAGATCAGGACATCGAAATTCTCGCATCGCAATAGTTGCCCTCGGCTCGGGTACTCTCTCTCTCTCTCTCTCTCCCTCTTGCAGCCTTAGCTATCTAACAGATGAAGCCTACCATCTCACATAGCAACTCTACCCTATCTATCGGTCCTTGGGGAGCATTTGCACCCATAACATCAGGGATTAGCATATCCCCTTTGCACAAATCACGGCCACGGCCTCGACCGTGGCCTCGTCCTCTCCGCGCAGACATAACTTATACATGAAAAAAATATAGAACATAGCAACATATGATTCAATTCATCATGCTATTACAAACATCGACTACATAACCATGCTAACACTTAGCCATAAACAATCATGTAAACACATCTCACTTACCGAGGAGAACTGACAAGAGTGACGCGTTAATTTGGGTAACCTACTGAGATTCCTCGCTAGAAAATACATCGGCCAAACGCATTTCTAACTTGGCTTCCAAGTTTGTTAATCTAAACACCCGGAGGCAAGACTAATCAGGTTTAAGGTCCATCCCCCATGCTCGAGTATACACGACATTCACATACTCGACATGTTATCATACTCATGTTATCAAAGCATCTAAACACATGCAATTAAGCACACGCAGCCATCCTCACATGGTGATGCAACCTCTTTCCACGGCTCTTAGGTATTCGAACCTAAAGCTTTGATACCAAGTTGTAATGCCCCAATTTCTGACGATAAAGTTCCACGAAAACTAAAACGAAAATGACATTTTATGTGTAAAACAATTAACAACATATTCTATTTTATGCTAAAAAGGGTAACCCCAAGCTTCCCTTACCAAAAACCTCCATTTGAAAGAAAACCCAACTTTTTCACATAGTGGTTGTCTGCTCGAGCAGACTCTTCACCGCTCGAGCGGTGAGACATCCGAGAGATTTTTAAGAAAAAAATCAAAAAATCTTTTCAAGCCTAAAAAATACACCTAAAAATCTCATTTTTGAACTAGAGTTTGAGCAAACAATATATTTTGGATAAAAATATTTATGTGATAAAGAAATCACTCTTTTGACTCGAAATGAACCTAATAAAGCATCAAACTCATAGGAAAACATCTAAACATATGAAAATGAAAAACAACAACGAACCCAAGGTTTCTCTCCTGGATCATACAACACGCATGCATTAAAATAAATGCCCCAAGGCTTACAGTATAAGTTTTCTATTATCAAAACATTATACATCCTAAACATGGTTCAAACGAAAAGGAAAACTAAGAAAAGTCTTCCGCCACCTCTGGCTTCTCTAGGTCACCTCGCATAATCATGTGTACCTGAAAAAGATTTTTAGATCCCACACCGTGAGCCGAGACTCAATAGAAAATAAACTAGAATGAAGTAAAAGCAAAACATGCTATCACAAATATAATAATAATATTTCAACTCGCACGAGCCTCAATCAAGATTTTATAATAACCACATGCAACGCATGCATCTTCACGGGCTTTCATTGTATGACCACAACCTGCCTCTCATTATAAAAATCTTCACGAACTTTCACTGTAGGACGAATAATCACCCCTCATTATAAAAATCTTTCCGGGTTTTCACTGCAGAACGAATAATCACTTCTCATTATACAAATCTTCACGGGCTTTCACTGCACAACGTATAATCACCCCTCATTATGCATGAATCGATCAAGTTTGCATGCACATAACCATGTACATATATCAAAAACATATATCAATGTCATCCATTTAACCACGGAGACCAACCACTTAAAACAAGGCTCAACCCAAGGATTAGCTCTAAACTTCTAAAATTAGGTTTTTGCAAACATTAACATAGATCTTTTTAGTTTTTAAAACTCCTCTTTTCAAAAACAACTTGAACACATACATCTCCCAAAGTCGTAATAAATCATAAAAGTGCATAACATGCCTTTTAGCCACCCAAACACGGCTTAAACACGAGATTCGATATTTATTGCATTTTAAAATGGTAAAAAGGCATAAAATTCCGCGTAGCATCCCTTTAAGACAAGATAGTTTAGGACCCTACCTCGGTGAGTTAAAACTCGAAGTTTCGAACTCCGGTAAGGATATCGAGGATCGACTATCCAAATGCCAAGATACAAACCCGAACCAAGCTTAAAGCTAGAGAAAATGTAGAGATTTTGAGTGTTCTTGGTGGAGAGAGAGGAAGAAACTTGCAAATGAAGTTTTAGTTTAAAAACCAAGATATGGGCTGTCACATAAATATCTCACGCTCGGCTGTCCGTTGGAGCGGTCCCCCATTGACCCAACCCACGGCCACCTACCCGCTTGAGCGAATAAAGATTTGCTCGAGCAGCTCCACTCTCAGCCACCAGTCTGCTTGAGCGAACAGAGCACCGCTCGAGCGGCCATCGCTGTGTGAAAACCCGAACAAAAGAAGCAGGACCAAACCCACGCATGCATAACACATATAAAAATATGCTGTTTTATAACGATTAATGCAATAACTGACACATCGTATAAACGTTATAAAAATAAAACGGAACCGCGTCGCACACTAAAACAATCACATGTAGGTTTCCACCCACATCGCTAACAAACATGAAATTTATTGTGGAAGCATACAAAAGTTAGTACAAAAAAGATCTTTGATATTTTTATAGAATCTAAAATAGTCACATTCATATTTCCACTCACACTGCCACGAGATGTGAAAATTATTGGCAGCTCCAAGAACAATGTTGTTCGGACCATATTTAAAAAAATTTACTTGTCATCAAGGGATAAAAAAGAATTTTAAAGATTTCTAGAAAAAAGAAAAAAATTGGTAGTTTGAGATAAAAGTGAGGAGAAAAAATAGAGGGTTGTTATTGACTTGGAATAAAATGGGTGAGTATGGACTAAAAAATAGAAAAATAATTGTGCAATGGGAGACATGACAATTGTTGAAAAAATTATTTATTGTTGCTGTGCAAGCTGGACAAAGAAAATGAACTATTTTCAAAATAATAGAAACATGTGACATGTGTCACTTTGGGAACGAGTCAAAAAAAGAGTTAGCCGTTGGCAAAAAAGTGGAGCTAAGTAGAATAAGTGGTTACTTGAAATGTTACAAATATAAAGAGGAAGTAGAGAAAAAATGACACATTCAACGCATCAAAATCCCAAACTTATTTTATTTTCTTATCTTGTTTACATATCTTTCCATTTCTTAATTCAAATCCATTAGTTCATCCTTATTCCTTCTCAATTTGTTAGACTAGATTTGATTATTTGTTGTTCTTTGGATTAGTTTAGTCTTTGTTTTAGTTCATATTTATCCAGTATAAAGGCATTTTGGATTCAAATTTCATTTTAGTATATTTATTTTGCAAATTTTGTTCATTTTAATTCAAAAGATACTTGACAATTCTTGAATGACCTCTTTATTGAGGCAAAAAATCAAACCTATAGTCTTATTGCTTCGGGTTATACACAATTTGGCATGTCAGAAGTCAAGATTATCACATTACAATCACATTTGGACGCATTTGTCCTGGCACGCCCGCAATATCATTAAGTCCTGGACATTTTTCATTGTGAACGCTAACAAACATATGACAGATGATGTCTCAAAGTTATTGAGAGTCACATGATTTATGGAGCTTTTTGCGGTCACATATTTGATGAAGCTTATTGTATTTAGGGATAATTTTATATGATTGCGCAATATCATCATCTTCTAAATTCCAAAGACCATAGAGAAGAATAGATGGATCTTGAAAAAATTCAACAAGAGTTTATTCATCTTCTTGTTACGTACAAGCCAAGACCTTGTTTGGGCTAATTTGCATTTATTTTGTCTTTTCTATTTTGTAAAAATACTTTGATCAGAATTTTTTATTTTTTCTAATTGTTTCGTTGAGAAAAATTAAGAAATAAATTTTGTTGATCAAAATGCGAAAGAAGTTCAATAAAACTACAATAATCAATATAAAATATAAATTATTGGCTTATTTTGTTTATTATTATTTTTTTTTGGATTTTCATCATTTTATTTTACTTTTTTACTACAAGAAATGTGATTATTAGTGGCAATTTAAATTGTCACTAATAATCCATAAAATGATGATCCAGTACTTTTGTCACAAAAATATATACCATTAGTGACATTGTTTGTCGTCAGTAAATTGTTTTTGTGATAAATTTGGTTGTCACTATGTCAATATAAATCTAAGAACTACGGTCACGTTTAGAGTGCGAAATTACAACAATAGACTAGACTATTAGTCAAAGAATTTCTTAATCCCATATTTGTTTACTAAAATAGTGGTGGGATTAATTATTCTAGATGATCCCAATCCCTTAGATTGTGGGATACTTAGCCCTATGACGGAATGTGATACATAATTTTGGGATAACAAGTCTTATGGACTAAATGTAAAATTATTCATTTTTCCTTGTACATAAATCTCAAATTGACGGTCCTACTCATTTTTGTCTGCTCTTAACCATCTAGCATGCTTGATAGCTCTAACCTCAAATATCTACCGGTGGTTTAGGGTTACGGTTCTCGGGGTCCCAAGGGTCTGGGGGTCCTAAAGGTCTTAGAGATCCACGGGTCTAGAGCTCTCAGGTCCCAGGTTTCAGTAGGTTAGGGGTTCAAGGGTTTAGGGTCCCGAGGTCTCGAAGGTTCGGGGGTCCCGAGGGTCTAGATATCTTGAGGGTTCGGAGGCCCGTAGTTTCGGACTACAGGAACCTTGAACCCCGAAACCCCCAAGACCCTAGAACCTTAGACCTCCGAAACCCCAAACCCCTAGGACATCGAACCTCGAGACCCCATAGCCCTGGACCCTCGGACCCCTTGAACGGCATGACCTCGGACCCCCAGGACCCGATAGACCCGGACTCTCGGGACCCTTGGATCTTATACTCCCAAACCCTTGGGACCTTGGACTCTCGGGACCCTTGGATCTTATACTCCCAAACCCTTGGGACCTTGTAGTCCTAGACCCCGAACCCCGAATTCTCCCAAGACATAGGCACCCCAAATCAATCCTCTAAGACCTAGGGACCCTAGATTCCTAGGACCCCGGGATCCCGATACCTTAGACTCGTGGATCCCTGGAAATCCAAACCCCAGACCACCGGTAGATGTTTGAGGTTAGGGTTGTCAAGCGTGGTGGATGGTTGAGAGCAGACGAAAATAACTAGGGTTGTCAATTTAAAGTTTATATACAAGAGTAAATAAGTAATTTTTTATTTAGTTCATGGGACTTGTTCTCCTGGAATTATGTATCCCATCCCCCTTAATGGGACTAATTATCCCGGTCCCAATCTAGGAGATTAGGACTTATTCAGAATAATTAGTTCTACTACTATTTTAGTAAACAAACATGAAATTAGAAAATTCTTAGACTAATAGTCCAGTCTAATATTGTAATCTCATACTCCAAACATGACCTAAGTGTGTTAGACTTACTAAAAAAAGATGTGGGACCAACTTTTTTTAGAACTTGGCTCTCCAAATTATTACCCCATGTTTGGTTCAACGAATTGAATTATTATTCAATATGAGAAATTAATAGTTCTATATTTAATAAGTAAATTATTCCACCTCCTCTCTCGAATTATTTATTCCTTTCTGTAAATTATATTATCCCTTTATCCAATAGGGGGTCGATAATGGGTCACTGGTGTAGGGAGTTCGGGTCACTGGTGTAGGGAGGCTGAGTTGGCTCGCCAAGGCTTTTTTTTTTTTTTTTTTCAGTGAATAGAGGATTAAATAAATATGAAAAAAATAATTAGTGGCCAACTGGCCTACAATCAAGCAGGTAAGACTGTACACAGTCAGACGAAATAAAAGATGAGAGTTTGCTTATTTTTATTTTATGTTTTTTAAATATCTTGATTGAAGTTTTTTATTTTCTAGTTCGCCTTGAAGTGGGAATTGGAAAAGTAGAATTTTTTTAATAAAAAGATTAAAAAAAACTAAAATGAAAATAAATAAAAGCAAATCTAGTTTTTTTTGTACTGTATTTGGCTTCTTTTTTATATTTTGTATTTATTAAATATTTTTTTTTGTAATGAAATGAATAAGAAACGTTAGTAAAAAATGATTAAAAGAAGTAATTTTTTATTATTAAAGATAACAATAAACAAAATAAAATATATTTAATAAATTATTACGTTGATCATATAGCTCTAAATGAACAAAGAAATACCACCTAAATTTGTTCTAAAAACATTAAATATTTGTTCACAAAAGACTGACAAAAAGAGAGTAGGGGAACTTTGACGCTTACCATCTACCAAGAAAAATGTATTTTGCTTCTTTCTGGAATATGAATTACTCATATCACATCTACAAACTGCATACGAACGCACCACAGCCTCACAATATCCATCAGCTACTCATATTTAATTTTTGAGCTTCAAAACTATGAGTAATTATTCAATATTTTTGGAACATCATATAATATTATTTACGTAGTATTTTTATTTAATTTTGTAACAAAATATACCCCAAAATAATATCAGTCTACCTTTATTGGTTGTAATTATTCAGTTACCCTTGTAGTAGTACTATGGAGTATTACTTTTGCAGTACCACGGGTGTTACTTTTGCCGTATTCCCATCTTATTATAAAGCAAAAACTAGTACTTTGTGTGGCATAATGTGAGCTTACTTTTATTGGGTAGGTAGAAATAAAATATGATTCACTAATATGTATTGTATTTTTATTTGTCAGAAATACCACATATGCAAAGTTATATAGTACTATGGCAGTACCCAATAATTTTTCTTTATTGTTTAGGTGAGAGAAAAATATAACTCACTTAGCATGCATTATTGCATATATTTATTTGTCAAAAATACTATCTAAACAATGACACATGCAGTGTTTGTTTGTTAAGCGAATTAAGCAGTGGCCTAAAATCCAAAATAATGAGACTTCCAAATTTGTAAAATCAATTATAATATATACTATCATATATGTGCTTTATAATAAATCATATTTAGAAAAATTAAAAAATTATATATTATTTATTAGGACTGCAAATAGAGAGGCTTCACCTCATTTTGCAAAATTTAAAAGACTAATATACTAAAATATTTTAAATTAATAAAATAATATTAAACAAAAACCTTCTGAAAATTCAACCTTTTAATATCCGCCGAAAAGAAAATTTCTTGTTCAATGAATTGCAACTCCTTAGATCAATGAGGTTGTTGGAAAGAATGAACGGAGTTTTTAAAAAGTGAAAGATTAAGTTAATTAGCAATGCTATTAATTCAAAAAATATGTTAGCAAAATTATTTATAAAAATATAATTAATAATTTATATCTCAAAAAGCATAAAAAATAGAATCTTAAAGATTTAAAAAAAATGAATATAAAAACCTCAAATTAGTATCTTGCCTAATATCCTAAAATCATGTCTCGTGGTTCCAAGAACCTTGGTGGGTCAGTTGCCACATGTTAAATATGTGGTGTTGTTATTAATGCGTCGGTATACTTGATGCTAGTAGTGTAAAACGTGGCTATCATTTTCATGCAAATTACCATTAAAAAAATGTTCAAAAAATGTTTAAAAGCATCATTGTAAGATAACAAAATTTAAAACAATCTCTTCTATCTCTCTATATATAGGTTCCCAATCCCATTGTTGCTATATGTGATTGCCAAAGAATTGCTAAGAGTACTCTAATTAGCATTCTTGGAAAGTTTGTTTCATCTTTCACTTTCTAAGTTTTAGCAAAAGAAACACACACACACCCAGGCACGCAACGAAAGCTATCATGCAAGCCATATCTATACAGTCTCTGCCGACCATCTTAACTTGTCCTCAAATGGTTAAAAGATCTTTAGCCAATTATAAAGCAAATTCTTGGAGTTACAACTTTTTAGAATTCTTGAAGAACGAGTATACCGTAAGTATATAGTTCATAGATTTATATACGTTTGTTGTTATTGCATTAGAAAACGATATAGAAAGAATTTTTATGTAGAAAACTCATTCGAAGAAGAGCCTTGGTTACTTTTTAAAATGTATAAATGGGCTCACGAATACAAAATAAACTACATTCACTCCACATATTATTGGCTCCAGAATGTAGAGACGAACGACACGCCAATACGATGTTTGGTTTGAGAATTAGAATGGTAAAGTTATCCATGTCATTAGAACTTTTAAAATATGTTCGATCTTTTGGAATACTAGTTCAAAAAATAGGTCCCCCGGTGTAATTAATTAACTCATAATCTTATTGCATTTGAAGATAAAATCCTTGGTTTATTGCATTCAAATAGTATGAGCATTCATAGACCATATCACTGTTATAATTTTATAGGAGGAGATATATGGGGAGAGGCGAAAGAAGCTAGAGCAAGAGGTGAAGCAGATGATTGATGACAAGGATATGAAATCAACGGCTCTTCTTGAGTTGATAGACAACATCCAACGGTTGGGCCTAGGGTATCGTTTCAAAAATAATATAAAGCGAGCCCTAAATAGGATTGTATCTTCCAAAGAATCTGATGAGGGAGAAGAAAAAAGTTTGCATGCCACTGCTTTGAGGTTTAGGCTGCTACGACAACATGGTTTTGATGTTTCTCAAGGTACGTGTTTGAGATATTATAACGATTTTTTCTTTATTTCTGTGAATAGAAATAACTTTTTTAACTAAAAGTATTATAGTTTTTTTATTTAAAAAATTAAGTATCCAAAATGTGTACATATATAATTTTTTTTTTTAGGAAAAAATGGTAGTGACTTTTTAGAGATACTAAACATTACAGCTTGATATTTAAATTTTTTTTTGTTTATCAAAAAGCTAACTTTTTAGAGATGCCAAACAAGGGTTAATTCTTAAGCTATGTTTGGGATGTCTAAAAGTCTTGACATTTAGGAGGATTAACTTTTTTTTTTTAAAAAGAGGGGAAAAAATAAAGTTTGAGTTTTTGGGATAATTTTTTTAGAGTAACTTTTTTTTTTGTTTTTTGTTAAAATATCTAGTATGTTATTATTTTTTTTATTTTTAAATTATAGTATTTAGGATATTAGCATTATTCTTATTGTTGAGATTGGCTTTTTAATTATGAGTATTATAATTATTTTATTCAAAAAAAAAGTTAGCCTGTTTGGAATGTATATAATTTTTTTTTTAAAAAAATTTAATTAATTTTTTAGAAAAACTAAATAGTGTAGTTTAAAAGATGAACGACCATTTCGTCAAAAAACAATGAGCGTTTCTACAGGCACTGCCTTTTTTATTTTATTTTACTTTTTATTTTATTTTAGGCTTGTTCCAATAAAAAAATAAAATAAAAAATAAAAAAATTTAATTTTACTAAAAACAAAAATAAATAATATAAAATTTAACTTATTAAACCCTAAATTCTAAACTCTAAACCCTAAACTTTAAACCCTAAATCCTATAAAAAAATAAAATAAATTAATTTTATTAAAAACAAAAATAAATAACATAAAATTTAAATTATTAAACCCTAAATCAATAACTAAACCTTAAACCCAAAACCTTAAACTCAAAACCCAAAACCCTAAATCTTAAACCCTATGAAAAGATAAAATTAAAAAAAAAATTAATTTTAGTAAAAAAAAAAAAACATAAAATTTAACTTTTTTTATTTTTTATTTTATTTTTTCATAGAAACAAACCTAAAATAAAATAAAATAAATAAAATAAAAAAGGCGGTGCCCGGGCGGTTTTGAAAAACAATCCTCCCTTTTACTTTCTCTATATTTAGAATTTTGTATTGGACTTACAATCTTGAAGCGTAGCACGCACCGTATTCTTCGTTTACGGCGTTCCGCGCGCATTTTGACGGTTGTGACATTTGCCAGATGTTTTCAATCGTTTCAAGGACCACATGAGTGGCAACTTTGATGAATGTCTTTACAATGATATAAAGGGACTGCTGAGTTTGCACGAAGCCACATATCTTGCTTTTGAAGGAGAAACCCTTTTGGACGTAGCTAAACAATTTTCTCAATTGAATCTCAAACACCACGTAGGGAAGATCGACAATTCCAACCTAGCCGAACAAGTGAGTCATTCGTTGGACCTCCCATTGCAGCGCAGGATGGTGCGCCTAGAAGCTAGGGAATATATTGAGGCGTACAGTAGAAGGGAAGGTGCAAATCGTGTGTTGCTTGAACTGGCAGTGGTAGATTTCAACATGCTGCAATCCAAGCATCGAAGTGAACTTCAAGACATCACAAGGTAAGTAAAGCTGTGACACTCTGTAGTTGTTAATAACTTATCGTACCGCACCCATTACTACATATGTGTTGAAACAAAACCGGCATGCCAATTACTTAGGTTTTAATTGGCAACATTTGCTTTTTAAACAAAACCGGCATGCCAATTACTTAGGTTTTAATTGGCAACATTTGCTTTTTAGCCTTCTGAACAAAAACGCTAAAAATGTTATAAATTTTTAAAATATTTTATTTAAATTTTCACCACTTTTAAAATATAATAATATTCCACATTCATAATTTATTAGTACCACTACTAATTATATATAATTGTTAATATCAAATACACAGAAGGGTAAAATTGTTCACTTTGAATAAAAAGTAAAAAATTTAGCTTTTTACCTAAACAATTAACTTGAAAAAAATTACCTTAAAAACTAATTTATCAAATAATTTATTTTGAACTTAATTTAATTTTTTGATTAAAAATGCAAAAAGCCAAAAAGCAAAAGCTAAATTTTAAACTAATTGATAATTAGGGCTTTAGTTCTACATTTGTCAAAATATTTATATCGGATGCACCGAGTATTACCGGTATGTACCAGTCCGTACTATAGTAAATACCAGATACGTACGTGTCGGTCTATAATTAATTTTTGTTTAAAAATAATAATTTTGTTTATTTTTTTATTTCTACCTCTTTATTTTATTTTTATACTCTAATTAAAGTTTCAAATATAGCATAAATAGAGAGTTTTAAAATTAATCAATCTAAGTCATTATTAAGAATTCTAAATATTAAATTTTTATTTCTTTTGAGTTATTTATCTCATTATAAATAATGAGATTCAAAATTAATTTCGACTAATTAATTAAAATATTATATTAAATAAATATTTGTGCTATACTAGATTATTTATTAATTGTCAAACATTGTTTTTAAAAAATATATATAATATTTTATGACGAAAAATTTAAAAAGATACTCGGTATTTTACTAATATAAGTAGGTATAGTACCAATAAAAAAATACATATATTGTTCGGTACAATATTCAAGTGACACCCTAAACTCATATACATGACCGATTATGAACAACGGATCTTAATCTAATAGGTCACGAAGGCTCAAAATTAAACAAAAACTAAAAATGCGTGAAGTAGTGATAGATGTTAAAGTATGCCAAAATCAATAAGTTAAAATCGTAATAAATATCTGTGAGACATAACGGTCCACTGAAACAATAATAGTCTGAAAATGTTTTTTTTTTTTGAAAAAAAAATAAATTGATAATTTTAAGAAGAATCATTCATAATGGTTGTTATTGTTAGCATGATAAAGGCCGCACTGGTTTTCTATTTGAGGTTGATATTTTTTCACTTAATAAAAATGAAAAGATCGTTGGTATAATTCAATCAATTATGTTTATATTTTATGAAAAACTTAATTACAAAAATAACCTTAAACTATTGAGTCAATGTCTTCTAGCACTTGAGCTTTTATTTTTTTCTCAATTGGGTCCCTAGCTAAACAACTCAAGTTCGGTCAATTAACACCCTGACATCAAACACCGTAAAAGAATGGACGAAATTAGCTTGTGGCAACTGGAGACTAAACCCACATTTTGCCACGACGGGTAATTTCATCTATTTTTTATTAGTAAAATTAAATTGTTTAGGTACCTATTTTATAAAATTAAAGTCTTGGGTGTTTAGTAGACATGGAATCAAAAGTTCAAGATATTTAGAAATTGGTAATGCTTTTGTTTCTGAAATTTTTTTTTTGTAGCCCGATGCATGTGAGTAAGAAAAAAACATAAAAAGAAAAAACAATAAGAAGTAGATCTTGCTAGCAAGTTGTTCTTAGTTGGAGGAGCGATTTGTTAGGCTTTCTTTTTTTTTTTTTTTTTTTAAACCAGCAAAGCGAAAGAGAATTTTATTAAAAAGTGAAAGGATACTCAACAAAGATAGCATCTAGGGAGATTAAGAACTCTGCAGATGCATGCCATTGCTGAGAGCTACAAAGCCACAAGAATAGCTGGCAAGGCAACAGCCACCCATGGATCAGAGCCCACACACCCTACATATCTTTTGTACATAGAGAACAAACCAAGCTTGTTGCATCTCCAGCTTGATTCTCTTGGATCAATCAACCACTGCCTGCAAATTAAAGAGCACATCTTCCACCGAAAATTCCTTTCTATCACACTTTCTCTTCACCCACGTGGCTGCTCTGTGTTTGATTACCTCAATTAAATCATTCCACTCCAACTTCTTTTCTCTGAATATGAACTCATTCCTGGCTAGCCAAATAGACCATAGCCCAACAAAAAAGATAGCAGCCCATATTTTCTTCTTGATGCCCTTGTTTGAAGCTCCAAACCACCATCTAAAAAGCATTTTTAGTTTAGCAGGAGCCACCCAATTGACTCCCTACCACTGCATTATTTTTGACCAAATCTTCCATGAGTAGTAACATCCAACATGCAATTAAGTGGTCCACATCTTCGGCATTTACACCACAAAAAACACATCCCAAATTCGAAGTTGTAGGGATGATATGCCTTCTTAGAAGGAGATCCCTGATTGGTATGTTTGCCAACAAAACAAAATGCACTTGGGTGGGGCATATTTGTTCTAGATGGATTTTATGGCCTTCTGTGATGTCCCCTTCAGTTTCTCTGCCTCTAAGCAGAAAAATCTCACTGAAAAGTTGAAGTTTTTCTCCCATTTTCATATGATTATATCTTCTCTTAAAGGATCCAAATAAACTTGGCTCAAGAAGTGTAGAACTTCATCCATTGCTCTTGTTCCCAACTAAACAAAGGTCTCCTAAACACTCCGTGTTCCCCCTTCGATGAGTCTTGAGATTATTCAAGCAAGAGTTTTAGGTCTACTAGGGAAATTGACTTATTAGATACAATACTAAACAGTCTGGGGTACGCTGCACTTAAGGGAAGGGTTCCCTTCCATGCATCTAGCCAAAGCCTTATGGATTGCCCATTGCCAACCTTCAAATGAATATGACTTCTTAAGGTACTTACAGCTTCCAATTTTTGCCCCTTCATACCCAAGGATACAATACTTCTCCATATAGCCGAGGTTCTGGTTGGTCCTAAAAGCTCGGGGCTCCAACTTTTCTTGTTGATATTATTCTTTTTACACACCACCTTTCTCCATAGAGCTGCCTTTTCCTTTCCAAATCTCCGCCACCACCTACCTAGCAAAGCTACATTTTTGCAGCCTAAAGGTGACACCCCCAAGCCTTCAGCCACTTTTCAACACTTCCTCTTATCATCCTCCTCCCCTCTATGGGAATTTCTGTTGAATCCTTACCACTTGCTCTATAATTGTGTTTGGCATTCTAAAAAGGGACATGTAGTAAATAGGCAATTAAGCTGGACAATGAGGTTTTGATAAAGTTGAGCCTCACAGCCATGGAGAGATACTACTTCCTTTTCCATCCCCTTAATTTTCTCTAGCAAAGCAAAATTTTTTGCAGCCTAAAGGTGACACCCCTAAGCCTCCAGCCACTTTGCTTGGCGTTACCTTTTCCCAGTTAAAACCAATGGCACTTACTCTTATCATCCTCCTCCCCCACAGAAATTTCTTTTGAATCCTTTCCACTTGCTCTATAACCGTGTTTGGCATTCTAAAAATGGACACAAGTAAATAGACAAGCTGGACAATGAGGCTTTGATAAGGGTGAGCCTCCCAACCATGGAGAGATATTTCCTTTTTCATCCCTTTAATTTTCCCTGCATCTTGTCCATTGCTGGTTTCCATTTTTTCAGTCTCTTTGGAATGGCTTCGAGAGGCAGACCCAAATATATGATTGGAAGTTTCCCCACTTTGCACCTCAGCACTTCAACCAGAGCATGGATTTCCTCCTCTTTACTTGGACACCACTTATATAACTCTTGTGATAGTTTACCTTCAGCCCTGAGATCATTTCAAAATATCTCAGCAGCCTTTTGATGTTTAGTAGTTCCTCATTATTATCAAGAAGATGGTATCATCAGTAAATTGGAGGTGACCAAGATATTAGCAGGCCTCTCTTCCCCACCTTTACCCCTTTTATTTGGCCTTGTTGTTTAACTCTTTGAATCAAATTGTTTGGCTTTCCTTTTAGTTTTATTTTATGAAAAAGAAAACAATTCCTCCAATATAATCCAAGTAGCTTATGTAATTAACATTTGTTAAATCCATACAGAATTTAATAAAATGGATTATGATAACCAAATTAAGTAACATATCATATTTATAATATATTAACTTGATAATACTGCATTCTTAAATGAGCTTGCACTGTCTTGTAGTTAAATGGTCTTGTTTATTTTTTCCTGTAGGTGGTGGAGAGATTTGGGACTAGGAAACAAGTTCAAGTTTATAAGAGACAGGATTATAGAAAGCTTTTTTTGTTCAGTTGGATGCGTCTTCGAACCTCGCTTTAGTAATTGCCGGAAGAGGCTAGCACAAGCAATGATACTAGTAACTAGTATTGATGATATCTATGACATATATGGTTCCCTGGAAGAACTAGAGCAATTCACAAAGGGGGTTGAAAGGTTAGTTCCTTTTTTTTTTGTTTACTTTAAAAGAGCTATCTACAGTCCTACAAAATCTTCTACTGCTACTTCTTGAGATTCCATAGCGAACTTATTCATCGAAGTGTATATTTCCTAAGCATATTTCTGTTAGGCGTGTGGAGCCTAGTTGCTTTTTGGAAGTTCCGACCATGATTCAATCCGTTTCAGATGCGCTATGATTTTAATGAGCTTTTTTTGTGAGGCTTAGTTCATTGCCCCTGAATCTCCGAGGAAAGTTTTTTCTACCCATTTAGAGGGTACTTATATTTGAGGGTGAAGCCACCTTGAGACCAATGGGGGCACATGCCTCCACTGAAAATGTAAAAATAATATTAATACTCTTATTTTGTCTATTTTTTCCTTAGTTAATTATTATATTTGTTCCGCTACTTAAATTTTTTTTAAATGGAAAAACAAACTATTTGATACATTTCATAATCATAATAATTACAAAACGACAATCAAAAGGAGCAAACAAGGAAGATTTTGATTGAACTACACCAAGTGATTAGTTCAAATTAAATGCTAGCAAAACCAAGGTTGTAAGGCACCAACCATTGCCATCTCTCACACTTATCAGATAAAAACTAGCAAACCAACTGGAAGCCAATTGTTGCTGCTACTCCCCACTGCTTCACCACTCCCACTACTGCAAACCAGCAAGGTGCCAAGATTGGTAACTCCTATGGAACCAGCCATTGCCATCTCTCACACCTATTAGATTAAAACCAACAAACCAATTGGAAGCCAATTTCTGTTGCTACTCCCTACTGCTGCTACCCCACACTACTCATCCCTACCCCCATGACTGCTGCAAACCAGCAAGGTGCCAAAATTGTGTCGAGGTCTACTGTGTGCCCTTCCCCTTTTTGTCATCAGCTCCCAGCAGCTCTAGTCTCTTCTTATCACGTTAGGCTTAGTGAATTTCATACCTCTCAGCTCCCTTATATTATAGAACACCTTTTCCACGTAAATTTCCTTCCTCTCCATTTTAACCTTGACCCACCATTCATATCTCAGCTTTATCAGATCTTGGAGTTCAACCCATTGCATTGGCTCTTTCCAAAAATGAATCTCGTTCCTTAATAACCACATTGACTAGGATATTGTGATGAACAAAAGATTCCACAATCATTTTTCAAATCCTTTGAAAGGAGAGGTGAACCACCAATTAAATACTGCTTTGTAGCTGTTTGGGCTGACCCAGGACATGCCCCACCAACTTAGGATGCCGCACCACATCTTCCAGGAGAACCTACAACCGATCAAAAGATGATCTAGAGATTCCTCTACTTGTTGACAGAACACACATCTTAGGTCCATAGCATTCGATAAGACTTTCCATCTAAAGAGAAGTCCTTTGTTGCTATTCATCCCATTAAGGCTTGCCAACAAAAAATTTGGCATTTTAGGGGGCTTGGCACTTTCCATAGAATGCTCCAAGGATCCTCTAGATTTCCCAGCCTATGCTCCATCAGCCATACAAAGGATTTTATAGAGAATACATTATTCTCACCTCCTTTCCACCCCATTGAGTCTTCTTTGCCCCTTGACACTTGAAGCTTTTCAACATTGTCTCTAGCTGCTTCCACTGTTCCACCTCCCACAGAAAGAGTTGTCTTCAGAATAAGTGAGAGGTACCCCAATTGCAGTCCCCTTCAGGTTGTTGTTATACCAAGCGTAACATCTCCTATGCAGAGCATTCTTCTAGGATTGATAGCTTGAACAATCTCTCATTGTTTTCGCAAAAAGGTTTTTCCCCAATCCATTTGCCATTCTAGAATTTTACATGCCTCTCATCTCCCACTCGGATCCACAAATTTGGATGTCTTTGGATGAGCCGAATTCTTCCTCTCCAATTTTAACTATGTCCTTCCATATTAAGGAAGCTTTAACTTTCCTACTGGGGTTTGGGAGTCACTCCCTTATGCTCTTGCTATACTTAGAGCATAATAACCTCCTCCACAAGGATTCTTTCTCATTTCCAAATCTCCACCACCATTTCGCCAACAAGGCCACAGCTTGGCTTTCAGAGGAGAAATCCCAAATCCCCCATACTCTCTGTACTTTATAACTTTGTCCCACCCAACCATGTGCCTCTTCCTCTTCCCTTCATCTCCTCCCCATAAGAATTGTCTCTGTAATTTCTCGAGCTGCTCCTTAACCTTAGTAGGCATTCTAAATAAGGATAGATAGTATATAGGGAGATTGGACAAAGTTGTCTTAATTAAAGTCAATCTACCTGCCATTGAAAGGTATCTCCCTTTCCAGTTTTTCAACCTTTTCTTAATGGCCTCTACTACTGGTTCCCAAGTTTTGATACTCCTTGGATTGGCCCCCAAAGGTAATCCCAGATATTTGAAGGGAAGGTATCCTACCTTGCATCCCAATGTAGCAGCCACCTCTTGGATTTCTCCATTTCTCAAACCTACTCCGCAGATCCAATTCTTGTGAAAGTTCACTTTTAGCCCAGAGATCAGGTCATGACATCTTAAGATTTATTTAATGTTCGATAGTACCTCATTGTCCTTCCCACGAAAAAAAGAAAAATAGATTGTATCATTAGCGAACTGAAGGTGAGTTAAATTCACTCCATCCTTCCCAATATTCACCTCCTTTATAATGCGACACCTTTTAAAATATAAAAATAACATTAATATTACTTTATATTTTTATATTTTTTTCTATTATTATATTGGGCTTCTGTCAAATTACATAAACTCCTAAATATATAGCACAACAAAAAACTAATTCGCCTTATTGAATTTTATTCAAGAGAATTTGTTTTCGTGGAGTTGTTGTTACTTAATTAATGATCAGCTCAACACTAACGCTTTTTACATGCAATCATGCGATAAGTGCTCAATATTGAATGGAATTGTTATTCTTGCTAAGAGGATGCTAGAAATCAAAAGGGACAAAACATATCCATTAGTGTATTTGCTTTTAGCTTTGGCATTAATCTTACTAATAGCTTACTATTATACGTAGAGAAATTTTTGATGGAATTCATTATGTATTCTCATACAAAACTTTTAAAAGATAATAACTCGTCACGGTAAATTATAAAAGTATACCTTTATGTTTTGTAGACGCTTAATTTCTAAACACTTTTGTAAAAGTATATACTCCTGCGTATGATATTTCTTTGTGTTTGATTATGACAAAAAAATTCGTTGTACTTGAAGTAATGCTCCCACAGTATTTGATTCTTGAACCGCACTATTTTTATTCATTACTTATGTTAGGATTTTGAACCCTTGTATTGTACTACTTTCTCTCATAGCGAAATCACCGCAACTCTATGGATGTAACTACAATTTTGAGTGAATCATGCAAATTGAGTCTGTATTATTGCATTATTCTTTGTGCTTGTTTTTTGCTATAACAATTTATTTTTTATATTTTTGCAATGTTGGCAGGTGGACTATGGATGCTGTGGAAAAACTTCCAGAGTGCCTAAAACTATGCTTCCAATCGCTCTTTAGCATTGTAGATGAAATTGCTTATGTAAATGTTAAAGAACAGAGAGTGGACACCAGATCACACCTCAAAAAAGCGGTATATACACTCACTACCTTGAGTATAAATAAATGGAGTGACAGAGACGGTACAAGAGTATCTCACATTTAGGCTCCGTTGTTTCAATGTATAATATTTTTTAATAAAATATTATTTATTTTTTATTATTTGATTTGATAAAAATAACATAAAATATTTTACACTAAAAGATCAAATTTGATTTATATATAAAAATAGAATAAGTTATTTTTGGTGCTCGCAAGTAAAGTAGTGGTTGTGACGGTAAGAGTGGTAGTGGCACGGTAGCAATGGTGGTAGTGGTGGTGGTTGTAATGTTGGTGGCGATGGCCACGGTGGGAAATTGGGGTGGTGGGTAACGATGTCGGTGACAATGGTGTGGGTGTGAGTGTAAAAATGGTGGGAGAAGGTGGTCATGGTGGCGTGGATGGTAGGAGGATGGTGATTGTGGTGGTGGTGGAAATGGTTTGTGGCTATGATTGTATTAAAATAATACTATATTTTGATTAAAAAAATTATTATTTATTTTTAAAAAATATATATTTTTTACCAACCAAACGCTACTAGAAAATAAAATAAAAATTATTTGACATAAACAAAAAAAATTTTATTATAAAATATACATAGAAAAAAAAAAAGCCTTGCTCTTATAAACTTGTACCAAGATATCATCTCAAATCATTTTACGACACACTATTTTAATTTTTTAATAGTTTAATTCTTACGTTATAAACCAATCTTATATTTTATTTTTCTTTCTAAGAAAACTTTCACTTTGTTATTTTTATCATCTTGCTCTCTTCTATTTTCTTATTTTTATTTTTACCGCACTCTGCCCACGACTAAGTGATATAAGTAGCACATTTTTTAATTTTATTTTTGACCATAATTTTTTAATAAAAAATCATTATTTTTGTTTATCCTTGTTTATTTCAGTGGGTAGATTTATGCAAGTCTTTCCTCTTAGAAGCAAAGTGGTACCACACAAAATCTACACCATCATTCAAAGACTATATGGACAATGCATGGATTTCATCCTCAGGAGTTGTTCTGCTGCTTCATGCCTATTGCTTAATAAGTCCAAACATCACAAAGGAAGCACTTCATTGCTTTGATCAACACGACGATCTCTTTTACCACCCATCCCTTATTTTTCGACTTTGCAATGATTTGGTTTCTTCAACGGTGAGCAATAATAATAATAAATAAATATTATATATATATATATATATATATATAGTAAAAAAAGATGAAATTTGTGAAATGGAAACACATGAGCTTAGTCATTAGTTGTCACGTAACAAATTTCGTCCATTTTTTTAGCATTTGACGCCGCGTGTATAATTGATCAAAAATTGTTTACGGGCTCAATTAATAAAATTAAAAGCTCAAGTGTTTAATAAATATTAAGGCTTCGCTTGTTTTGACTTAAACTAATTTACAATAAAAATGTTTTTTATGTAAAATAATTTTATATATATATATTTTTTAGTTTTTGGTGTTTAGTTGGTACTTAAAAAATATTCTCTATAAAGATTTAATCAAATTACTTAATTATTTTAATATAGTGCAACGCCACCACTATTTTTACCACCACTACTTACACAATCGTCTCCCACCAGAACCGTCAGCGCTACCATTAATTTTTACCAATACCATCTCTATGATAACTACCACCACCATCACACCAAAGCTGGCCCCTTTTTGAAGCCACCCTCTCGCTATTGCTGTTGCCACCCACGCCCCGACCACAATTGCCATGACCCCCACCCTCATCAACCAACTTCACCATTTGCTACCACCACAACTGTCACCAACCCACCTTCACCACCATCGTCACCACCACCATCACCACTATTGTTACTTTTACCTTCACTACTGTCACCTACCGCCTCCAGTTACTTCTATTATCATTACTTTTCCCGTTGACATAAAAAACAAACGATTTATTTTTTTTATGTAAATTAATTTTAATTTTTTGAAATAAAATATTTTACGTTGTTTTTATCAAACCAAATAATAAAAAATAAGTAAAATATTTTGTTAAATTTTTTTTTACATTGAAACAAATGAAGCCTAATTCACTACTTTAGGTTGTTAAAGTTTTTCTTTTTCTTTTCTCCGTGGCAATTACCCCTTTCAAGGTTGTTGATAAGCTGATTAACCATTTGGACTCATGGAGTCTTTTTGATCATGATGCAGACAAATCTGGAAGGAGATGAAACTGCAAAATCAATTCCGTGTTACATGCACGAAACTGGCCTTCCAGAAAAACTCGCTCGAGAGCACATGAAAAACTTGATTGAGGAGACGCAGAAGAAGATAAATAGAAGTCAAGTGGAAAGTTCTCTCTTTCCTCAGTCTTTTATGGATATAATTCTCAACCTTATCAGGACCGTTCATGGCATATACCGGCACGGAGATGCATATGGGTCTCCAAATAACGCATCAACAAAAAAAGTTCTACAAGTATTAATTGAGCCCATTTCAGATGCAAATGCGTCTTTAAAATGAAACTTTGTCAAAGTGACTAAGGTTTACAAAATGTTATCAATTTGGGCAAAAAAAAGGTTATGAATTCTTTGTAGCTTCTGGTTACGAATCATTCTAGTTTTTGTTGTAAACAGTGCTACTCATGTTATAAAATGCGTACATTATAGGCTACTTTAATATATTAATAATATTATAGTGATTATATTTTGATGATCATATTTAGATACTATATAATGTGTCATCTTATACGTGGTACTTAAAAATAAATTGTAAATTCATAAGGTAACATAAAAATTATATATGAAATATCATATTTTGTGCTACTCAAATATAATTACCAAATATGGTTATCATAGTATTACTCTTAATATAAATTAATCTTTGAATGTAATAAGATGATCTTGCTGCTGATAAAAAAAAAAAATGATCTTGCTATTCGAGAAGATTCTTGCGATTGGTTCATTTGACAGCCTAATCAGCTCCTTGGAAAACATTTGGACGTGGGAAATTAGGTTAGAGATCAATGTTTGAATTAAAAAAAAAAATGGGTTAGAAACTTAGAGGGCAAAAGAGGCATTCAAAAAAAGCCAACTAAACGGAAATTGCTGGTGCGCCAAAACAAGTGTAAAATAGGTGGGAGCAAACATGCAAACATACAAATATAGGCTATGTTTGTGAACTGGTTTAAAAACAATTTCTAACTTTTTGCTTTATTGTTTTTAAAGAGCAAATTACAAATACCTCTCTCTCTCTCGAGGTAGTAGTCAAATATAATCAATTCATTGAGGTATTAAAAATGAGATTTCAACCAAATACCTAAAAAAATAAGTTTTAACGCGCAATATCCATCAATAAAAATTTTAATGCGTAAATTCTAATTGTGTAATTTTTCTTGAAAATACCATATAAATAGATAAATTTATCTGTTTACATATCAATACAGATAATGCAAACAGATAAATTTATCTGTCTTTTTATTTATGCCTAGCAGATAAATTTATCTGTTTGTATATCAACACCGATAATGCAAACAGATAAATTTATTTGTCTGCTTATTTATGTCTAATAGATAAATTTATCTATTTGCTTATTTATACCTAATAGATAAATTTATCTGTTTGCATATCAACACAGATAATGCAAATTGATAAATTTATCTGTGTTCTTTATACATGTTTTGAAAATGCACATATAAATTTATCTGTGTACTTTATGCGTGCTTTTAATAAGACAAATAAATTTATTTGTGTTTTTTATATGTGTTTTCAATAAAAGACAGATAAATTTATCTGTGTTATTTATACATGTTTTAAAAAGACACAGAAAAAATTATTTGTTCTAGGGTATTTTTTATTCAAAAAGGATCTTGCGCGTTAAAACTTTTATGAGAATAGATCTTGCTCGTTAAAAAATCTTATACTTGATGAAAAACAGTAAACAACTTATAAATTGAATTATTCACTAATTTTTCGTATTAAAAATTATACATTATCTCTTATTTATTACTGAAGTTAACAACAAAAAAATGTCAAATGACTTTTTATACACTTATCTATTATATATAAACACTTGATGTACATAATTTTCAATATGTTAAATCCAAACATAGCCTCATGCATGCCTTCCACTCACCTATTGTACTTGTCTTCCTCCCCTGCCACCACCACCGCCAAGAGGAGTGATCTTGGACAAGTAATGGTTACACAAAACCAATAGTGGAGTGATCTTGAACAAATTGGTTCTTTTCCTCACAAAATTTTGTCATTTTTTCCAATAATACAATTTAAAGTTCCTCCACGTACAAAGTAACTGGCATGTGTAATCCAAATGAATTGGCCTAGTAATCAAGACTTGGGACTTAGAAGTTTGCATCCTCCAAGGTTTTAAGTTAAGAACCTCTTATGTTTCATAACTCTTTGGAGCTAGTTTATACGAGACTTGCTTCAACTTTAATTAGGTCCTGCATGTGGATGATTGAATTAGTCCTAGAGTATAGTCAAAATACACATAAACTCGTTCGGACAACATGAGATATCAAAAGAAAATGTGATAAGTTCTCCCCAAATCCACTATTAAGAAATGGGGAATTATTTCTTGATGACTCATCCAAAATTTAGAAACACCTTGACGCATTAGGATGATGAAAGAGGAGAGATTGATAGAAAAACCTAGATCTATTTGTGGCTTCTCTGATTTAGAGATCTTATTATGTAAAAAACGAATGTACATAAAAAAAACAAGATCTAGAATTTGATTGAAGTACAGGAGCAATTTTTCATCAACTGCGATGTTAAAATTGAGATCTAGAAAATCTCTAATTTCAATTTCTCTACCTTCCGTGAGCAGGTCCACGATTGGAAGTGGTGGTGGCATTAGCGGTGTTGGAGGCAACAAGGGCATTAGGCAACACTAGAGGAAGTGGCGTTAAGTAGTGTTGAAAGCGGCAATAGTGGCATTAGGCATTGTTCAAGGAGGCAACGATGTTAAGAGGTGTTGGCATCGACAATATTACATGGTCCTAAGGAGGCGACAGTGAGGTGGTGGCGGTGATGTTTGACAATGGTGACGGCCTTTGTGAGAGAGAGAGAGAGAGAGAGAGAGAGAGAGAGAGAAGAAGGTATTAGAGTGAAAGGGAGAGAGATGATTAAGGAGAGATAGTAAGAGGGAATGAAGAGCTTCGAAGTAAACCTTTTTTTTACTAAATACATTCTCTATATGCATGGAATGCTTGTACACTTGCATACATAAGTTTAGGTGTACTTATTAAATAAGGATGTATAGTTATAAATGTTTGGACTTTTAGGCTCAAATAAGATCAACAGATTTTGGGTAATCAAACGGAAACCCGTGTAGGTTTCAATTCACAAAAGTAAACACAAAAAAATAAAAAACAATCAAGAATACAAGGATGCACGTTGTTCGGCTGACTGCCTACCTCCACGGAAGAGAATAATCAATCCACTATATTCTTTAAACACGGATTACAAGATTCACCCATAACTAAAAGTATACGTGGCCTTAAACTGAGCCTCTCACCATCTCTCTACACTTTTTGATCTCTAAAACTAAGCCTCACATTTTGTATTAGATGTTCTCTCATATTTCCTATAACTCTCACATACACCATAATTTATACTAGTATATAGCTTCTAATTCTGGTAGAAGAATAAACCGTTAATAGAAATTAGTGATTTAGGCAATTCTTTTTCACCAAGGCTAACAATAAAGGAAACTAAAAAATTAGCAGCATAACTAGGAACACGTTAAAATAGACAGCACTAAAATAATTAGCAGCCAGACGCCCTTCTAGTCTGAAATATCTCAAAATTTGAGACACAAAATCCAACATTCTTCACCTTGGCTCAAAATTCTGAACCATCTTGAAGAACTGTTATCACCTTGACCTGCACCTCTTTCATGAGTATGAGTGCTCCACACTCTCTAATCATCAATCCGAATGAAGTTGGACCAAATTCAAGCTACACTTAAATTTAACCCTCTTGTAATCAACAGTTTTCACATTCTTATACAGTCTTTCAAACTCCCAACTGTCAGCCTTCTGTGGTGACTCCACCTTTTCTAACACTCCCGCATGCCCTTGAACTTTACCTGAGTTGCCGGTAGCATTCTTGTAGGATAAATAATCACCAATGCTTTCTTGCTGCTGTTGACTTGAACCACTATCACTCGATTTTCTGGGTGAACTTTTCTGACCGGGCTCCACCTTGATTGCTACACTATTCTTTTGACTTTTTGACATGCTCTGTTTATCAATCTGACTAAGCCTCAAATGTCTACGTCTCGTGCTGTCCCTATTCGATTCTGTTTGTGTTGTAGTAGTAACTCCACCTACCATTGTGTCCCCTACCAATCCGTTGAGACCATTCACTTTTTGCATTTTCATGATAACTAAAGGTCCTCTACTGATCTTCATTGCTCTACCCTTTGATGTGAACCCGTATCCCAGAAAATTCAATGTTCCCAAAGAAACCAAATTCTTCTTTAACCTTGGAACATGTCTGACATTCCCCAAAGTGCTTACAACCCTGTCAAACATTTTGATTTTGATTGTCTCCGTTCCAATTGACTGACACACTTAGTCATTTTCCATTAAAATAGTACTCTCGTTGCACGACTTATACGAGTCAAACCATTCTCTAAATAGACACATATGGTATGAGCATCCTAAATCTAATATCCATGTCTTTGATAGAAAATTAAATATGAGGAAACTGAGAGTAATTCACCGCCTGCCTCATTGTTTGATGAATCTTTAGCAAAACTGACAATTTCTGTAGGTGTTTTACCTTTCTTCTTTTCCTCTAAATGCTGCTTCAATTCTTGGCACTCGCTCTTGTAATGACCAGTTTTGTTGCAATAAAAGCATTCCACATCCCTTCTTGCATGTGATTTGGACCGAGATCTACCACTATTGAAACCTTGTATCTGATCTACTCCTTCCCCTGCTTGACTTAGACTTAGCTGCTAACATGCCTTTTGCATTAGGTTCACTGTCCCTCTTCATCTTTTCATGTGGCAAAAGAGTCCCGATGACCTCTTCTAATTCTAAAGTGACCTTCTTGTACATCAAAGTAGTTAATAGATGATCATAGGAGGTCGAAAGCAATACCAGAAGGAGGATCACCTTATCCTCATCATCAACCTTCACTTCAAAATTGGATAACTGTGTGATGATCGTATTAAATGTATTAAAGTGTTCCAATAGCTTTGTACCTTCCTACATCTGTAGCCCATACAGTTACTTTTTCACGTACAACTTGTTAGCCATATTTTTCTTCTTGTAGAGATCTTCTTGCTTTTGTCAGATCTCGTGGGCTGTCTGTACATCGACCACATTATGAATAACCTCGTTTCCCATATTCAATAGAATCGAACTCACGGCCTTGCAATCAAGATCACCCCAATCGTCATCGGTAATTTTTTCTGACTTCTTTGCCTTGCTGAGTAACACCTTGGATACCCCTTGCTGGATCAATAAATATTTCATTCGCCTCTGCCACAAAGAGAAGTTATTCTTGCCATTAAACTTTTCAACTTTGTACTTGATGTTCGTTATTTTTACTACAACTTGTGATTAAGCTAATAACCAGAACTTTGATCGTCCACATGGCCTTGGATCTTCAACTACCGTCGACTCTGATCAACAGATTTTGGGTAACTAAATAGAAACCTACGTAGGCTTCAATCCATAAAAGCAAACACAAAAGAACCAAAAACAATCAAGAACACAAGGATGTACGTGGTTCGGTTGACGACCTACCTCTACGACAGAGAAGAATCAATTCACTAAACTCTTTAAACACGAATTATAAGATTCACTCCCTACCTAACAGTATATGTGGCCTCAAACTGAACCTCTCACTATCCCTCTACTCTTTTTGATCTCTAAAACTGAATTTCACACTATGTATTAGACTTTCTCTCATATCTCCTACAACTCTCACGGACACCTTAATTTATACTAGTAGATAGTTTTTAATTTTGATAGAAGAATAAACACTTAATAGGAAAGTAACGATTTAGGCAAATCTTTCCCACCAAGGCTAACAATAAAAGAAACCAAAAAACTAGTAGCATAAAGAAGAACATGCCAAAACAAGCCGCACTAAAATAATTAGCAGCTAGATGCTTGTTCGACCAGGAATATCCCAAAATTCGAGACACTAAACCCAACAATCTTCATCTTGACTCGAATTTTTAAACTATCTTGAACAACTGTTAGTTGCCTCGACCTGCAACTCTTTCACGGGTATGGATGCTTCACCCTCTCTAATCATTAATCTAAATGAATTTTGATCAAATTCAAGCCGCACTTGAATTTGATCCTCTTACAATCAACGGTCTTCTCATTCTTGGACAGTCTTCTAATTCTTGGACAGTTTTTCAAACTCCCAAGTGTCGACCTTCTGTGGTGACACCAACTTTTCTAACACTCCCACTTGCCCCTGAACTTTGCCTGAGTTGCTGGTAGCCTTCTTGTAGGATGAAGGAACACCACTGCTTTCCTGCTGTTGCTGACTTGAACCACTATCACCCGATTTTCTGGGTGAGCTTTTCTGACTGGGCTCTACCTCGGCTTCTGCACTATTGTTCTGACTTTTTGACATACTCTATTTGTCAATCTGATTAAGCCTCAAATGTCTACTTCTTGTTCTGTGCCTGTTGGATTCTGTCTGTGTGGTAATGGTAACTCCACCTTCCATTGTGTCTCTTACCAATCCATAGAGACCATCTACTATCTGCCCTTTCATGATAACTGAAGGTCCTCTACTAATCTTCAATGCTCCACCTTTTGTTGTGAACTCATAATCCAGAGAATCTAATGTACCCAAGAAAACTAAATTCTTCTTTAACCCTGGAACATGTCTGACATTTCCCAACGTCTTTACAACCCTATCAAACATCTTGATTTTGATTGTACCCGTTCTAATTGACTGACACATTGAGTCATTTCCTATTAAAACAGTACTCTCGTTGCAAGACTTCTACGAGTCAAGCCATTCTCTAAATAGACACATGGTATGGGCATCTTGAATCTAATATCCATGACTTTGATAAAAAATTAAAATTTGAGAAAACTGAGAGTAATTCATCATCTGTCTCACCGATTGATGAATCTTCAGTAAAACTGACAATTTCTGTAGGCACTTTACCTTTTTTCTTTTCGTCCAAACGCTGCTTCAATGCTTGGCACTGACACTTGTAATGACTAGTTTTGTGGCAATAGAAGCACTCCACATTCCTTCTTACATGTGACTTGGACTGAGATCTATCACTGTTGGAACCCTGTTCACCTGATCTGCTTCTTTCCCTACTTAACTCAGACTTAGCCACCAGCACGCCTTCTGCATAAGGTTCACCGTCCTTCTTCACCTTCTCATGTGACAAAAAAGCCTAGTGACCTCATTTTACTTAGAGTGTCCTTCCTGTACATCAAAGTAGTCACTAGATGATGATAGGACGCCAAAAGCGATGTCAGAAGGACGATCAACTTATCCTCATCATCAACATTCACTCCAAAATCAGATAACTGTGTGATGAGCATATTATACGTATTAAGGTGTTCCAATAGCTTTGTACCTTTCTGCATCTGTAGTTCATACATTTGTTTCTTTACGTACAACTTATTAGTAAGATTCTTCTTCATGTAGAGATCTTTCAACTTCTGCCAGATCTCGTGGGCTGTCTTTACATTGAGCACATTATGAATAACCTCGTCTCCCAGATTCAACCAAATCAAACTCGCGGCTTTGCAATCAAGATCACTCCAATCGTCATCAGTCATCTTCTCTGGTTTTTTTGCCTTGCCAAGTAATGCCTTAGATACCCCTTGCTAGATCAGCAAATCCTTCATCTGCCTGTGCCACAAAGAGAAGTTATTCTTGCCATTAAACTTTTCAACTTCGTACTTGATGTTCGTCATTTTTAAATCAACTTGTGATTAAGTTAATAACTAGAACTTTGATATTCCACCATGCCCTTAGATTTTCAATCACCGTCAGCTCTAATACCACTTGTTAGGATTTTTAGGCTCAAATCTCCAAAATAAGATCAACAGATTTTTGGTAGTCAAACAGAAACTCACGTAGGCTTCAATCCACAAGAGCAAATACAAAAGAACCAAGAACAATCAAGAATACAAAAAATATACGTAGTTCGGCTGACTATCTACCTCCACGGGAGAAAATAATCAATCCACTATACTCTTATACACGAATTACAAGGCTACGTGTATAAGAGAACATCTAATACACAATGTGGGGTTCAGTTTTAGAGATCAAAAAGTGTAGAAAGACAGTGAAAGGTTCAGTTTGAGCGCACAGATACCTTAATTTATATTAGTAGATAGTTTTTAATTTTGGTAGAAGAAAAAACTCTTAATAGAAAATAAGCGATTTAAGCAATTTTTTTTCTATCAAGGCTAACAATAAAGGAAATAAAAAATTAGCAGCATAATTAGGAACGTGCTAAAGTAAGTAGCATTAAAATAATTAGTAATTTGAAAATATTTTAAAATTCGAGACATAATACCCAACAATAAACTCACTGAATAGCCTCTAAAATGATTATGCTGAGTTTTTAATAATTGAGGGTAATTTGAAAATTTAAAATAAATAAATAGCCTACCTACATCAACAAAATATGTTAGTCAATCACTCGTCAGACTAAACAGAGGGAGCCGATTGTTATGTGAGTTTTAAGGACTGGGATGTAATTTTTAAAATGTCAAGAATTTAATTATATTTGACTAGTAACTCAGGGAGGTATTTTTTTTTTTTTGGCCCCCTACTAAAAAAAATTATAAGGTAAAGAGCCACTGGTTATTTGGTTATTAACAAGTTAAAACTACTTAAAAGTAAACGAGTTTTTAATTATTTATTTATTTGACTTAAAATCTAATATAAAAAAAGTTCCCATTATAAGTCGGGTTACCAAACAGAAAGACTTTAATTTAAGAATCTTTTTAGATCACCATGGATCCCAATAACTTCAGCATACGAGCAATTTTCTATGGTGCTTTTCTTACAATAAATTGAGTTATTTATAATAAATTAATTTTATCTCTAAATATAAATATCTCCTCACTAATAAATTCAGTGATGAAAATACAGTCTCAACTTTCGTTCGTAAAAAGTATCTCGTGATAACAATTTGGTTTTTCACTAAAAACTTCACATTTTGCGACAAAAAATCTAAATTCATCGCTAAGATGTTACGTTTGTGACTATCAATTTTGTCACTAAAGATGAAAAAATCATTGCAATTGGTATTTCGTCAATAAAAGCATAAAATACATTTGTTATTAAATGAATAGGTGACAAATTTTTCCTCACAAAATGCTAAATTGCAACTATCAATATTTTGTCACGAATAAAGAAAATGGGTGACAAATAAATTCATTGCAAAATCCTTTAATTAGAGTATGACAATGATTCACGGTGAAAAAAAATTTATCACGAAGTCATGAATTAGTGACAAAATAAATTTCGTCACTAATAAAATGTAATGGGCAATAAAATATTTTGTCTTAAATAGATGCAATAAGTGACAAAATACTTCTTTAATAACCGAGTATTATTAGAATTATAATTAATTATTTTTATCATATTAGCTTAAATTTTAATCAATTTTATTAATATATGATAGTTAATCATCGTTTGTTAAAAATTTTACACTATATTTCATTTCATTAGCTAAACATACCAAGCATACAAATATGAACAGTCATTTTATCATCACATCATTTTATGTAGTCACACATCATTTGATGTTGAGAATGAGCATTCTATTTTACCTTACATTCTATTTTCAGTTCAATTTCATTCCTACATCATTTTATTCATACGTACCGAACAAGCCGAAAGTACACATGTTCAATATTTTTAAAAAATTTTACTGACCTATAAGCGAAAAGCTGAAAAATAATTTCTAACACAATTCATGCCTAGCTAATGCTGTTGGAAATTAAAAATGGCACCTTCAACTATCAACTCTAATTGTTTTATAATTTACCGGCCAAGTCAACTAAAAAAGTACTGTTTCATGCAAGAAACTCCCGTGTATACGGGATTTAAAAAAATAATCCGCAGACCACAAAAAGTCAATAGTAGTATAGTACACAGTTTTACTTTACATTTACAAGAGAGTGTTTTTACGCCTCGAACCCGTGACCTTCAGGTCACACGACAACTCTACCGTTTTGCCTAGGCTTTCGTTAAGGCCAAGTCAATTACATTGTCAAATTGGTAATTTTATAAGTATTAAACTGCAGAAAATATATTAGATCTAGACAAGAAAATAAGGGTCATGATTTATAAAGCAGCCAGGGCTAAATACTAATGTTAGCAAGATCTAATCATGAAATGAAGTTGCAGGATTGGACGAGGATCGGACGGTGATTATGAGTGGGAAAGGAACAGGAGAATAGCTGTGTCTCAACCTGAGAGAGACATGGAAAGGGACTTAACCTTATGCTTAGAGGCCCATCTTGCCCATTTTTCCCTGACTACAGATAAGAATAGACAGATCGATCTTGAAAGAATAAGACAGTACATTAACCTTTCTGCTATATACAAGCCAAGACCTTCTGGCCATGTTTGTTTTTTCAGACTAGAGGTGATTGCACTAGACAATAAAAACTGGAGGAATCCACATTTTCAAAATTTGTCTCACCGAATTTCTAATCTTGCCTTTGGTTTATCGAATTGGATTATTATTATAAGGACTAACAATCTAATATTCATTGGATAAGTTGTCTCACCTCTCCCTGGGTCTTTGGATTTTGGTCCCTCATACAACTGCCAAAAATGATTCTCTAATTGCCAAAAACGATTATCCAACTCTTATCCGATACTTTATCTTACGCTAACTAAACGTGATACAATATCATAGTATACATAATTTTATTCATTATCCCATGCTAATAAAAAGAACATGTGGGATCTACATATTATCCTATCCTATCCAGTCTACTCTTATCCGATTGCAAAATGGAATAAAATACTGTTACAATCACAAAATGCTCATTTTTCATGCTATATACATGAACATGTAGGGACATAATTATGAATAAGAAAACATAAATGAAAATTATCTATCATGAACATAACTTGGGTATGGATCTAGCACAACTGTGGCTTGATAATCTTGATTTCATGATCTTTGTCATTTGGATTTGCATTTTCCTACAAGCTTTCTCCAACTGGACCACCCTCCATTGCATACCTTGCAGGTGTGCTCCAAGCTTTTCATTCTCAGTTGAAACTGAAAGATCGAGGTTTCCGGCATAAAGCACAATTTGTTCACAGCTCTCACCTTTGTCTCCCTTGGTATCAATAATGTCTACACTACTACACGGCGAGTCGATGAAGGGTTTTATTTGGTTGGTCTCTTGAAGCAAGCTTTTGAGCTTGCAGTGCCGAGAGATGAGAGCTTGGACAACTGATTTTGACGGGAATTTGTTGTTCTGAGCAAGGTGGTTACAAACTTCTGATGAGAGCTTCTCAAAATTCAGCCCAGAACACACATTTACTTTTTCCTCTTCAGATAACCAAGCATGGACCTGTACTACGACCAACTTAGTGAAAGTAATCGAAACAAGAATTCGGGTTATCACTTACAATAATTTCGGGGAAAAATCAAACTGAACATTCTGGTTATATACCTCAGATATTACATAACTTCATAGTCAGAAAGATTACGAGTTATTTTTTCAACAACAATTCAAGGTCAATAGTTGTATACTCCAAATCAAGAATCTAAGAGGAATAGTACCTCTAGATATATGTCCATGGCACGGTAGATTCCATCATAAGAGTCTCTGGCAGAATCTGGCAGGGCAGTAACAAGAGACAAAAACTTTGATGGTTTTAAATGCAGATCTGGAGCGACTTCCGCGATATACAAGTCCATCAAGCTAGCAACTTTCTCCAATTGCACTAATGGAATACCACTTATTCCTTTGCCAAGAAATGACTTCAGAAACCTTAGAACCAAATTCACATCATACTGATAACTCCCTCTGGTTGGAGATGGAATAAGCAGATTGTCCAGGGTTGCTTGATCCATCTGCGAACCAATCATCCCTTCTAACTTATGCCTGAAGCATTTGTTCATGTTTAAACTCAGAGAAACTCTTAGGATCCCAAACAAACTCTTGCACGAAATAGCGGTTCGATCTAAAGAGTAGAGCATATTGACTACAGTCTCAGTGATTTCTCGCTTCTCATCGAATGTAGCTTGAATAAGCCTTGACTTGTGGTAATAGAAGAGGAACCTACTTATGATGACATCATCGAATTTTCGGGAAACCATTGATTTTGTTACCATTTCAACTAAATTAGGATTCAAAGCCACCAGATCTTCAAACCACCATGTTGCTTGAGATGAGCAATTTTTCAAGCTCTCGGTGCTTCTAGTATCGCAAGAAAACCGAATTCCAGAGCTGTCAGGTGAAGAAGTGGATGGACATGGACTTGTTTCGCTGGCCAATGCAAGCCTTCCAACCAGAGAATCCAAACATTTCTCGAGTGTTCTAGAAGAATTCATAACAGGAAGTGAGTCTTCACACTCCTTCAAGACTACCAAAAGCTCAGACCATGTCCAGTACTTGATCTCTTCAAGAGATTTCTCAGTTTGCTTCAGAAAATTAGGGGTTCCAGAGGAAGATTTATTCATCTCCATGAAAGGTGCAATGCACTATAAGAGACAGATTTAAGGGATTAATCTCTAGTTTGCCATTGTTGTAGGTAGCAGAACTTTGACATGATCTCAAAACTCTCTGCCCCTCCTTTGAAGTCATGGAATATATGATCTAGCCATAATTTACTTATTCTCTCTGAATATAATAGAAATTAAGCTAGAAATAAAGGTGGGAAAGAAAAGAAATACGCTGGGTAGCTGAGAAATTCAGTAGAAAAAATATTAAAAAGAAAAAAGAAAGAAAGAAATGAAAGTAATGTTCTGAATTTTATGTTCTTGCAATTAGTTTCCAAAAGATGATAAGCTTGGGTGAAAAGGAAACGAAAATTAGGGTCACATGAGGAGAGGATTTAGTTTTCTAGGGACCGAGAAAAGATTTAATTTGTTTTTCAAAGTTTTCGCAGCAACCAAACAAAGCAAAAGAGAAGAATTAACTACACATGCCAAAGTTCAGAGCAGTAAATTGCAGACAAAACCAAATTCATCATAAGGAAGCAAACTAGATTACATTTTGGACACAAAAACAATTACTGTCCATTCACAAAAACAAAGTTTGGGGAAGAAAATAGAAGCCAAGAGCAGAGAAATTTACCTTGTCCACGATGAAAATCCCTTCCCCCATTGACATCCACTTCAAAGATCACAACAGGCCTCCATGACCCACCTCAAACCCAGAGCCTGTTGGTGGAAAATGAATAGAAACAACAACCTAAAAAGACAGGGAGATGTGACGAGACCTAATAAGGAGCAAGCCATATTCTGAAAGAGGCAATACGACAAACAGATAGAGGTTGCCTTCGGTTCTGCAAGTGCTTAGTCAATTGGGCAGAATCTGTGTGGTTTGAGAGACATAGTGTGTGTTCAGCGACAAGGTGTATGACAGAATACACACAGACCGATACATATAATAAGTGCTGTTTGTCCTCCGGACTAACGATGGATTAGATGGAATTAAAGAAGGAAAATACTAACTATTGTAGTGTGGATAAAAACGTAATATGAATACTAATAAGAGTTTAACTCTTAGTAAATTTTTACTATTCAGACTTTAATTCTTATAGTTGAATACCAACGCTTAATAGGTGATATGATAGTTAGCAAAACCGATTAAATAATATAAAGGCCTATTTTTATTTTACTCTTTAAAATTGATAGTTTCATGTTTGTATCGTAAAATACAAATTAATAATTCAATATATCCTAAACTATTATCGAAATAATTAATAATAACATTTCTAGTATTATTGAAATAAAACTTCGAATTATCTTATTTGTTGTCCAACCACTTACAAATATGAAAACAGATAGAGATAGAAGAGACAACAAGTATAGATGGACAAAAAAACCAGAGGAGATGAGTGCCCACTAATCTCTTTATCAAATTCCTGCAATTTTTGTTTTTCTTTAGTATATTTATGCAAACATGTGGAAAGCTTAACTATAGAACTTCAAACTGTTTTCGCGGGCTTGAATTCAAATTGTGTAAAATTTTGTCTTAAAATGTGTATTGAGGTGTTTGAAAAAACTTTCTACTACAGTTTTTAACTTTCTATTACTAATTTTAATCATAAGCAACAATTTCTGTTATAAATTATAATTACTTTTTTTTTTTATTTCAGTTATAAGTTATTACTTTTATTATACACTTACAACTATGCTACAACCTATAATGTACAAGTTACTAATTTTAATAATGCCAAGTACCATTATATGAAAAAAGCATAAAAAGTAGAACCCAATATCGATCACATATAATCTCATGATATAATCTCATGATATAAAATACAAGAACACAACAAAATAGTTATGTTTTTTAAATGTTGTTTTTTGTTTTTTGTTTTTTGTTTTATAAGATAAAATAGTATCTGTAACAGGTTAAAAATATTTCATGCATAATAAACATTTAATGCATAAAAATTATATGATAAACTTAAATTACTTAATATTTTTTCAAGTAAATGTCATCGTACACATACTGCAAATAAATTTAAATCACAGATTTTGAATTCTAAGTAATTTTTTGAAAATATTTTCTAAATTTGTAGTATTATTGATCCTTATATACAAGTCGATTATACTTGTAAAACAATTCATATAACATAGGTAACAAACCATAAGCCATTAATGATTACTGGAACAATATCCTGAGTTCTCACTGGGAGTTTGGTCCATCTTCGTACTGAGTATGGTTCACTTCCGTCATGTTTGATAAATAAACGATAGTGTTAATTTTTTAAAAAAAAAAAACAAATATGAATTTCTCAAACAGTTAACAAAATTCCTAAATGTAATTTTTGTACACGAATAATCTACACCAAGGCCCTGTTTGATGACAGGTTTCAAGGAATGGGTTGGAGTCCTAAACCAGTGGAACCGATAAGATAAGGTTTGCTTTCATCCTTTTTGGTCAGATAAGCAGTCCATCTGGACTTTGAGTCCGCCAAATAAGTTGACAAACAATTCTCTCCGACCAATTTATATTACAAAATAGAACAGTATTATATAACACTTTATATTTTTGATTAAATGATTAAAATTGTATTAAAAAAATTATCAACGGTTTGAATGAAAGAAGTTTAAAAAAAACTTTTCTTTCTTCGTGCCAATCTCAGGACATATGAAAGGAAAAAAAAGTAAGTTTTTCTTATTTAGCATATAAAAAGTTGAAAGGAAATCAAAAACCTTATTTTCCCTCCATGTGCCTATTTCAAGACATATGTATGCATTTTCCTTATTAATGAAAAAAAATCATAAAATTAATTATTAAATTAATTATTCTTTCATCTTTTTTCATTTCAAATTAAACTTTTTAATAATTAGCTTTCTAATATTTAAAAATTATTAATTTTTGTTTGTTAATTAATTTTTTTATTTAGAGTATTTGAAAAAAATAATTAATTTCGATCAAATCAAATTACATTAAGAGTGCTTTTAAACACCAATTATACCTAGCAGTATTACAAATCAAGCCCATCTCTGTTTATTAAATTCCACCTGACTGTTTAGTAAATGGCAAAATTGTCCACATTATTTTAATGTAATACCAAAACTGCTGCTGACCCAACTTATTGGTTGAAAACCTATAATTTTTGTTCACACTTTGCTTTAAATTTGAAATCCGTAATAAATTTCTAGTTATTTAAACAATAAAAATAAAAATAAACTTCTAAATGAAAAAATGGTTTGGAAAAATGAAAAAGGGTTAAACAGAGGTCGAGGTTAAATTTTGAAATATAAAAAATTATTTCAAATTGGACTTTTTAAATCAAACATGTAATATACCAATCCTACCTTCAATCTGAACTCTACAAAAGAAGAATGATTATGCGCTTCATTGTTTATCCCTTCTTATAGGAGAATGGTTGAAGCATTACAAAGATAATATTAAAAGATTAACAACTATAATCATATTCTGCATTATTCATTTCAACTCAAATCAAACATAAATTTACTTAATATAATATCTAATCATATCTAAATCAAACATTAAAACTAACATAACCTCATTAATAATTTCATTTCATTATTAATTCATATACTAATCTCACCTTATTATTAATTCCACTCAAGTTATACCGGTTAACGGTAATCAACCGAAGCTTAATAGTTACAAAATAAGTAGTTCTAATCATTAAAGTGTAACAGAGATGGCCCCCACTCATCCAAAATAGCTAAAATTGACAAAAATGGTCGGTGACAAAACCGAGAGGATCTTCCATTACGGATTGAGTCTCATTTAGGCAGCCAAGATAAAATAGGAATCAAGAGCAATCCGTCAATAAAAAGAAACAAACTTTAAAGTGCATATTTTCCAGACGGAAATCATCAGGCGTAAAACATGGAAGCAAATAAGACATCTAACAATGCCATACAATGAGTACAAAGGACTCTAGTTAATAAAACTCTCTAAGCGCTTTTGTCAGCTTTAGCAGCTGTGGCAGCAGCTTGACCTTGGAGACAACCAGTTCTCCGGGCAGCAATTGAGACCAACCTTCTGGCCAGGAGGGGCATCACGACGGACAGTACTGGCATGGCCAATGTGTTGGTGGTTACCACCACCGTGAGGATGCTCCACAGGATTCATAGCAACACCACGAACCTTGGGCCAGCAGTTCCTCTTCACTCTGTACTTGTGATAAGCATTTCCTTCCTTCAGAAGTGGCTTCTCGGTCCTGCCACCACCAGCAACTTGGCCAATCATAGCTCGGCTGCCACTAGGCACTATCTTCTTCGCCCCAGATGGGGGCTTGATTCTACATGTATACATCCATAATGAAAGGACTAGTTAACAGATATCAAAATACTGTTGGAAGTTAACAGAGATCAACATACCATTGGAAGTTAACCACTACTCAAAAGGGGGAAAGATTGTGCATTTTGGGGGAGTCTTGAATGAACTAAGATTAGTGGCACCATTTGTGATGAAAGTGTAAAATATAAGATAGTTAAACGTGTAAAATATACTATAGTTAGAAGTGCAAAAAAGGCTAAATAAGAGGTTGTGTTTTTCACATGACTTCTATAACGGACAGTGCATCCATGCATGCACAAAATAGGAGGTTATTGTCTTTGAGAGGAAATGCATGCACAAAATGAGAAAAAAAAAACACATAATTGAGGGGAGAGTATGTAATTATATCAAGCTAAGCAACTATGTAAATTTCACAACTTCACACTCAAGGTAGGAGAATATACAAGCACCTAAATGTGTGAGGCACGATCACTCCTTAGTCAAGAAGTCGGCTATGGCCCACTCTCCCCCTCCCCACCCTGCGGGGAAAAAAGCATGTCTTAATTAGTTGTGAATCAAATAATCCATCCCTAGATCCAATCTCTTGCACCCAAGGATGGGAAAAAAACTCGTATTAATTAGTTGTGAATGATTTATTCAAATCTTCGACCTTTCAAAAAGACAATAATACCCGTACTTGATAATTTATTTTTATCAATATCAACTATATATAATCGTTATAATTGACTACATAGAAGAACAATATTATTCCAATTTAAACAAAAAGCAAAAAAGTAAATTTTAACTCCGCCGTGCCCTTCATTCCTAGCACCGCCGACTTCTCATTATTCAGTTCCCCGAGGAGGAGAAAAAGGTTCATTCCTCTCTTTGTAAAGCAGCAGCACAGTGAAGCCTCAAAGGTCTGTCGCTTTTCTCTCTCCATTTGAAATCGGTGATCCTTTGTCCATCTGTGTTTCCCTTTATTTTTGCCAAATCCAATCATTTTTACGGATGGCAATGGGTCAGGATGGGGACAGGAACAGGACATTGCATTCCCGCCACCGTTCCATCCTCTCGCTTGACGGGAAAAGAAAGCCTAGGAAGAAGTGGGGGCGGGACGAGGATATATCAGGAATAGTTTGTAAACAATAAGAGGGTTATATTAATGACAGTTAAAAGATAATTTAATAAGTAAAAAATAATAGTAAATGAATTATTAAAACTTAAAATACAAAAAAATAAGAAATAGAGGTAAATTTTGAGAAATAAATATAATATTTTTACATTTTAATCTTGAGATATTTTTAAAAATAATCTTCATATATATATATATATATATATATTTTAAGTAATCAAGAATGGGGAAAGAAAAATTGGGACGAAAGACAAATAACGTCACCATCCCACGTGTTATCAGCGACGAAGAAAATCCGTAAATAATAGGGCAAAGAAAATTGGTAAATATTTATTCTATGCTCGTTTCTTTCTAACTAAAAGAATTAACTCTGCAAACAATTTCAAGTGTTTTACAGGTATTGTAATTGGTATCTTGAAAACAAAGTTGTAATCTATGCAAAGAATCAAACAATTAGTAGAATTAGTTGTTATAAAAGATGGGGCATGAAAAATAATATGCATCTTCTATCAAATTTAAATATGGGATAATAAAACAAATAGATCAAAGAGTGTATATGAGCTTTGGCTGTGTATATCTACATATTTCATGTGTATGTATCAATATGATTTCAATCCTAGTCAACCAATGAAGCCCAATATGCAGTGCTTAAAAAAACAAGGAAGATGAGAACCTATAATGTAGTGGAAGTGGAATCGATGATCACAGAAAATAGATCGAAGTCAAATGCAATGATAATACACTTAATATATGTCGAAACAATCCTTATCCTTCTACCAAAATGGAGTTCCAAATATTGAATATGAAAACTTTGGCTTAATGGCAGTGAAAACAAGAATCTTCATCGGAAAATGAAGATGGCAACTTGGGTTAAATGTTCAAATGGAGTAAACTTCAAATTGAAAAAACAAGGATTTGAAACAGTGGAAGCAAAACAGAAGTGAAGTCAGTTTTCGTGAGTGGTTTTTTTTCCCTTTTATTGCCCTTAACAGTTTAGGAGTTTTAAAATTTTTCGGTTAAGAAATAAATTGTTTATTTTTGGCATTCTAAAAGTGTGAGACAACTTCACTTTTTGATTCACACCAAGTGAGGTGTTACCTTTATATAATAGTATAGCTAAGGTTGTAAGCCTTTGGACTATTTAGTTTTCGTTGATTTCCAAACTAATAATACTTTGAGAAGAATATCATCTAAATTTCATTTGTTCTTAGGGCAAGAAACCTTGTGGATTTTTGTGCTAGTGATTCTCTAACCGATACGCTTCTTACATCAATTGGTATCATCAATTGGTATCAGAACTTGGCTCAATTCCAAATTATGACACGATAGAAAGTTCGTGATGATCGGTATGTTTTTATTAAAAATGTGCATGAAGGAAATGACGCTACATGAGATACCCGAGCATATAAAAGAATGTCGCGTGTGGAAGAGTCGATCACTGCCCAGCAAATGGTTGTCTTAACCGCGCCATTCTACCTCGTCACTGCCAACCAAAACGAGATCTTATTGGAGAGAAAGGCGTTTTCGATGAGGAGCCCACCACCAATCATGACTCCCAAAGTTGGGAAGCTGGTTTGATGACCGAGATCCTTGAGTATCAAGGAGGCTTGACACCAGTAAAATTCCTAGATTGGATTCATGCTGTGGAGAATATTTGAGATTGGGTTTCTTTATTCGCTAAGAGATTTCACTACAAAGCTAACGCATTGTGGCAAAACACAAAAGTTACTAGGTCTCGAGGAAATAGCCAAAATTGTGATGTTGGAAAAATTGAAAAAAAACATACACAAGTTTTTGCCCTTTTACCTCTTAATTACTTTCAAATCATGAATCAAAGGAGATTTGAGATTCAACATTCACATCATGGGAAATTCGATTTTCTATGTTTTTGCATATAAAAGATTACACTATCCAAAAATTTCCATCAAGAAACTTCTATTACTTATTGAAATTCATCAAATCGAAGAAAAAAAGAGGTCAAAAATCTCAATGAGGTGGTGGGAGACAATAATTAGCCTTGTAGAAGTGGGTATTTCAATTGAAATACTTGAAGAGAGCATTAATTCTTTCTCTCGTTCTTGAGTCCATTGGAGTGGAATGATGGATCTAAAATTTCTTCTAGCTTCAATCTTACAATATCTCAATTATTTTCTTTCTTTTGGCCCTCATCCTCTACCACATCTGTGATATCCTGAAAAAAAAGATATAAATAAATTAAAATAAATAAATATAGTAATTATAATAATAATTGTGTTATTAAATTATTCGGTTACAACCATTACATACATTAAATGCGAGAATAATGATATTTATTTGTAATCAATTAAAAATAAAAATAATGATAACAATAATAATATTATTTAATAATAATATTTATTTAAAATCTATTATATATATAACCAGTGGTTTAAGAGGAGTAACGGTGGCTTTAAAGTGTAATAAATTAAGCAATTTAAGCACAGTCTTCAATTGCACTTATTAAGTCTATAAATATGTATTGGGGTATGAGGTATGACTCAGGAGGGATATTGGGATTAAAAATTTGGGAGAAAGAAGAAATTCACCAAATTAAATCAATTAATAAAAATAATGGGAAAAAAATATGATTAATTAGATTAAACGAGTAAATAATAATAATTAATTTTGGTTTCGACCGATACATAAATATACACAAATATACACATATAATAATATATATATAACCGGTGGTTTAATTTAAAAGGTGTGAAACGATGAGTTTAAAAATTAAGCCTTCAAAAGCATTTTAACACTGAGCCTATGTTAAATCGTTCAATTAATATAAATATATACATAAATGCATATAATAATAGTATTCATTATAGCATAAATACAGAATTAATATAGAAACAGTGGAATTAAGGAAATAATGATAATTAAATTTGGTAATCAAAACTGAAGCATTTCAGTGCATATATATATATATATATATATATATATATATATATATATATAGCGTAACCAGTGCAATAATATTATTTAATAAGAGGTTATTATGTGTAACCGGTGAAATTTGTTAATACATATTTATAGTGTAAATGGTGCAATTAAGTTGGACATTTGATCAGACCAGTGCCGCTTCAACTTCAGGATTAGAAAAGTAGAGTTAAGAGTAAGAAAGAAAAAAAAAAGAAAGAAAGAAAGGTGCCACCGCCCCACGCTGCCGGCAACCTTCGGCGTCGGTGCTAACACCGCCCACGCCGTCCACCGTCGCCGGTGACCCCGTCGCCACCCACGCTGCTGCCGGTTATATTCCTCTCTCTCTCTCTCGGTGGTGGAAATCACCACCACCTAAAAAATCGTCCACCACCAGAACCACCACCCACCATCACCAGAACCACCACACACCACCGCCGGAACCACCAGAACTGCCAATCACCACCAACTCACCATGGTAACACAATTACAAGTTTATTGTCGCACGCCGCTACCACTGTGTACAGACACCACCCATTGTCACCAGTGACTACAACCTTTTTGATGTCCCAACGCCGCTATTGAACGGCACCGATTGCCGGTAAATTGCTCCGGCGAACCCGAATCAAAAAAATTATCATTTTATAATTTTTGTTAAAAAAAAATCAATTTTTTGCCTAACTTTAGATGACCACAGCCGTCACTTCGAACCTCCCTTTTGACCTCCATAAGTTTGGTTAGATTCACCTCATTGCTGCCTACGCGTAGTCGCAAACAGCCGTCAAAACCGACGTCCGCATTGTCCGAACAAGTCTCTCAAAATTGAGCCAAAAATCGAATCGAAACCGGCGCATACAATGTGCATGCGTGGCCAGTAGCTACTGTTAAGGGTTGTTTAATTTGGTTCTGTTAGTGCTTTGTTTGTTTGATTCCATTGTTTTGAAGACTTTTCATTATTTCAAAACAAAAAATAAATTATAAGAAGTCAAAATAAAATTATAAAAGTTTCATAAAAATTTATATACTTTTTTTGTATATTAGGAACTAAATGAAATTTTAAAATAAGCTTTAAAATAAAAAGATTTTAAAAGGCAATTTATAAGTTCTTAAAAGAAACTATAAGAAAATTCAATCTAATAAAATTCATTAAACTTTGAGTATTCTTCCATGATTTGCACTTTTAATTAGCTTTTATGGAAATCGAATTTAAGTAAGCTCCAAATTAGTTTAAACTTAAGATAAATCCTTTATATTTAAAATTTTATGACACATATTACAAATTTTTATAATGATAGTTACCAATTGTTTTTAATATTTAGTGATTTTAAAAAATAATACTATATTACGTAGTGTGAAGATAAGGAAGTAAAATCTATGTTATATTAATAACTTTTGTAATCATAAAGGTGTATATTGTTGTGATGTTAGAATCATCGGATATTAAAAAGTAGTGCAAAATGATGTTAATAATAGGGATATCAGACTACGAGAAGAAAATATAAGAGTGGGATGGAATTTGAGAAACTTTTTAAAATATACAAAAATAAGACCTAAAATGTTATTTCTTTATGTGTTATTTAGATTTGGAATTTTGAAGACCAATTAATTGAATAAGTTCGGCTAGACCAGGTGAGTTTCTGATATATGAACTAGTTTTTATTTCACGTGAATGCTTGATATAAAGGAATTGTGAAAGAATGAAAATGAATGATGAGAATGAAAGAGAATGATGAAAAATGAAAACGAATGAAAATGATGCATAAAAGAATGATGGATTAAACGGCGTCCTGGCCGCTGTAGGACGATAAGCATACCAGCGAGACGAGACAATAAGGATGAGGGCCACTGCCAGGTGGCTATAAGGAATAATCATATTTACTGTATAAAATGTGGGGTCGCTCCCTACTAAATTCTGACTAACCGTTTAATATGTATATCATTCTAACACTGTGTAATAATTAAGAGTTCAAATATTATTGAATTTACACTAGTTGTGCTAATGAACGTTGAAACATTTCAAATGACGCATGATGGAATGAAGAAAATAATAGCCGAGAAAGAAAATTTAGAGTTCATTTTAATTTCTGTATTATATTTCAATTCTTGTATCTAGTTATAATGTTTGAATGTCGAATGCATTGTTAGAAGCTTTGGGGGTTTTGAAATGATTTACTGGGAATGTTAATGGAATGATTTCTTTTAATGAATAAGTTACTTTTGTTTCAAAACTAGAATGACTTGAATGAGCTTGTTTAAAAGAAAAAAAAAATTCAGTCAGCAAAATTCAGAATAAGGAACGAGAAATAAAGACAAGAAGAGGTATTTGGTAGGTTTTGACTCACTAACCGGTCACAAACACTATAAATGAAAATGGGTCGTGACAACATCTACTTCTAAATCATCATCTTCTGTTCCCCTATTAACCCCTTTGCAACCAATTCATTGCCTATCTTCCTCACCTGATGGTTACACACCCTTCTTCTACTCCTATCTCTCCTTCTTCCTCTACTATTGTGCCCCTTCTTGACACTATTGTTCAGTCTATAAATATTCAACTTCCACCTGTAAATTACTCACATATTTCATTTACTTCACCGATTGTCCCTACATTTGTAATGCCCATTTCTAATACACATCCTATACTTACACGGTCAAAAACAAATATTCTCTAACCAAAGTCCACTTTTTGTCTGTGTTGTTTCTATGTTCTCTGATTTTGAACCTATATCATTTCATGAAGCTTCTACTCCTCGTCTCACTAGATGCTATGAAAGAGGAATTCAATGCTCTGCAAAAACAGGACACATGGTCCTTAGTTCCTCTCTTTTCTAACAAAAATATCATAAGATGTAAATGGGTGTTCAAAATTAAGAAAAACTTTGATGGTACCATTGCTAGACACAAAACTAGATTAGTGGCAAAAGGCTATCTTCAAGAGGAGGGTATTGATTTTCGAGGTACTTTTAGTCCTCGAAACAGGGGTATTGATTTTCGAGATACTTTTAGTCCTCGAAACAAGCAACAATTCATGTCCTATTGCGTCTTGATGTACAAGCAACAATTTACATCCTATTGCGTCTTGCTGTCCACTATAATAGGCTCTTAAAGAAATTGAATATATTCAAAGCCTTTCTTCATGGACGACTTGAGGAAGAAATATGTATGACTCAATCTCCAGGTTTTGAAGACTCTTCTTGTCCAAATTTTGTATGTAAACTCCATAAGGCACTTTATAGCCTCAAGCAAGGTCCACGAACTTGGTACTCTTCCTTTTCATCCTTTCTCTTGGATGTGGTTTCAAAATGAGCCATGCTGATTCTCTTTGTTTGTTACATCCAGCTCCATTTTAATTCTTATCGTATACGTTGATGATATAATTTTTACTGGTAGTGATCCTAGATATCTTGTGCATCTGATTACTCAAATTCATTATTCCTTTTCTATGAAAGAACTTGGTACATTTTCTTTTTTCCTTGGTATCTTAGTACAATAGACCTTCAGTGGTTAGTTTTTTGTCTCAAGCAAAATATGCAACTGATTTACTTCAAAAGTCCAACATGAAAAATTACAAGCTAAGCTCTTCCCTAATATCTGTTAAACCCTCTGTTACAATTGTTAATGACTTACCATTTTCTCCTTATCAAGCAATAGGTGGTGCACTTTAATACCTAACCATTACAAGACCTGACCTAGCTTTGGCAGTCAATGAAGCATGTCATGCTTCTCTTATAGTTGGTAACTTTGCTGTGATACTATATCACATATTGGTTGAAGATATAAACTAAATCTGTTATACAAATAAATTTGTGAGCTACTACTAGTAATTTAGCATAAGTATTTTGGATCGCATTGTCAGGCTCTTTATTCAAGTTATTGAGTCAGTAATCCATTTGGGTCATTACAAATAGTATTAGAGTCAACCTTAGTTCCTATACAGGCTTCCGCGGCGTTGTGGATAGGGGAAGAGGCCCTAGATAGGGGAAGAGGCCCTGAGATTGTATACCTTGTGCATGCTTATGAGCTACTTTGTGTTTGTTAATAGACTTCTATCTACATCCCAACTAGGAAAAGAACTTGAGCCACAAGATGAGGGCGTCGTATATTTGAGTAGAGAATAATGTGAAACTTCATACCACATCGATGGGAGATAAAAATTAAATCTGCTATATAAATAAATTTGTGGGCTACTACTAATAACTTGGTTTAAGCATTTTGAGTCATGTTGTCAAGCTCTTTATTTAAGTTATTGGGTCAGTGGTTCACTTGGGTCGTTACATTTATAGTTGTTAAACGACTGCTTCGATAGATTAAAGGGACTCTTTATCAAAGCTTATCTTTTACCCCAAATCCTCTCATTCTTCATGGTTATTCTAATTCCGTTTAGAGAGGTGATCCAGTTGATAGGAGATCCACTTCTAGGTCTAGTATGTTTCTTTGCCGCTGTCTTATCTCTTGGTTTGCTAAGAAACAATCAATTATTTCTCGCTCATCTACTGAAGCTAAATATTGAGCATGGCGAGTAATGGGTCTCAAGACCTCATCTTATGAGATTTGAGGATGGATCGTGAGCCCATGAGTTTGTGAGCCAAAGAGATCAAGAATGAAAGAAATGTGAGTATATAAATGTTGTTCCTACCTTGTTTTAGGGGCTGGAATTTGTGGAGGATATGAAAGGCAAATACCAAAAGGAGCTTTAATAGGCAAACACTAGGTTTGCATGCATGTATGACACAAAATATAAAAATATGATTTGAGTATATAACCTCCCAAGGTGGCCGGCTAAGGCAATGATTTAGGCTCAAATTCAAATTTTAGTTGTATTACATTGATATATTAAAGATTTGATAGTATATTTATATTACAGTATTTAAGAATTAGGTTCAAAAATTAATTTAATGCATGTTTTTATTCATGAATATTATAGAATTAAGTTAATATAAAAATTTTAGGCTTTGCACTTTATTTCTATAATTTAGTTTAATTATAGCATTATTTAATTGCGCTTGTTAGGCTAAATTACGCCTTTTTATATAATTATGTGACTTGATGTATATTTTTTATTATATTTTACTAATTTTGAATAAAATTGATGACTTTAGGTTTAAAATCTTAATTTTATAATTTAATATTATTTTACTATTATTTAATTATTTATATGGTGTATTTTTGGTTTAATTGAGTCTTTTTATAATTATGTGTGATTTTAACTTATAGTTAATTTGATTATTGTATTAGAGTTTTATAAACTTTTATATATATATAGTCGATTTGAGTGTTGGAGAATTGAGTTAGTGGGTTTGTTTTGATGACATGTTTTAATTAGGCCATGTTGATTAGCAATTGATTTTTTTTTTGGTATTTTTGTTAACTATTATTATTAATTTGATATTAGCGTTGTCTCTACTATTATTTATTTATTGTCATCATATTTACTTTACTTCTTTTATTTGTTACTAATGCAAGTTATATAATTTATTTTTAAATTTCTCATAAGATGGCATAGACTTACAAGAGCTAGATTCATTACAAGAACTAGAGTCAAGTAAATTAGAATTAGGATGAGAATTTACCTCCTCATCCATATTAGCCATCAAACAAAAATTTGCAACTTCTTCATCGCTAGAGTTCTCGCTAGACTTGTTTGAATTCGTGTTATCCCAAGTTGTAGCTTTCATGGCCTTCTTTTTCTTCTTTAGATCTTTTTTAAGTAGAGGACATTCCGGCTTGATGCGTGCCACTTTCTTGCAATTGTAACAAGTAAGAGGATCTTTCTTGTAATTTCTCTTGCTTGAATCACCCTTATTAAATTTTGTGCCACAAAATTTTCTTGTAAAGCGTTTATTTCTCTTGAAAATTTTTTCGAGTCTTCTAGTAATGAGAGCCATATCATCATCATCATCAATTTCTTCATTTTCATCATCGCTAGAGCTTTCTTTTGAAGCTTTTAGAGCAATAGATTTCTTCATTTTGTTTTGCTTGTTGATTCTATCTTTGTTCTTGAGTTCATACGTCAAGAGAGATTCAATAAGTTCATCCAATGTCATTATTCTTAGATTTCTTGCTTCCAAAATAGCCGTCGCCTTAGCTTCCCAAACGGGTGGTAAGGCTTTGACTACTTTCCTTAACAATTCACAAGATTGATAAATTTTTCCAAGAGCATTGAGAGAATTGATGATATGAGTAAATCGAGTATAAATGCTATAAATGGTTTCATCATCACTCAAATTAAATATTTCATATTCACTAATTAACCTATCAATTCTAGAATCTTTAACATCTTATGTTCATTCACATGCAATTTTTAATTTTTTCTATATTTTTTTAGCATTATTACATGTCATGATACGATTGTATTAATTAGCATCAAGAGCACAATATAAAGTATTCATAGCATTAGAATTTATTTGAAATAATTTCATATCATTTTTATTCATTTCTTCATCTAGTTTTGCAACTTCTTTTCCTTCAACGGTTTTAGTAGGAATGAAATTACCTTGGACAATCACTCTCAAAGCTCTCCAATCCATTATTTAAATGAAAATTCTTATCCTTTGTTTCTAAAAGGTGTAATTAACATCACAAAAGATAAGAGGTCTTGTTGATAATTGACCATCTCCAAAATGGGATACACCTATACTTGCCATAGATCTTTTCACAAAAACTTGTTAGGTAAAAATGTGACATACGCTCTGATACCAATCGTGAGTGTAATGTGATCCCAAGATGAGGTGAATTGGATATTTTAAATTTTTTTTCAAGATATTTAATTTAAAACATGTAATAAATATATTCTCTTGATTTTATATGGATAAGCAAATATTCAAACAAAAGTAAATATAAAGCGTTTGAAGGGTAGAGAAAATAAAATCAAAATTTTTACAAGATTCGGCGCACGGCCTACGTTCTTGCCTCTAGTAACACGCTTGAGGATTTTCACTAATCATTCTTTATAGGCGGAGATGCCTCTCTCCTTCACAAGGTGGAGAAACCTATACACCAAGAGCGAACGAGCTCTTAAACCTAAGTGATATTTTCTTACTTGAACAAGGCTATGATTAAGCCTTAACAATAATTTGATGAAAAATGTGTATAAGAGTGAGCTCCTTCAAAGAGTAAATAAGTACAATACTATAGCACACTAATTCACTCTCAAGAAATATGTCAAATGAAGCTCAAAGAGTTTTTCTAAGTGTTTCTCTCAAATATGAACAAGAGTGTTAGATTTGAATGCACAAGAATGAGTAGTAAGAGAGTATAATATTAGAGATCTTTCTTGGTGCCCTTAAGTTCTGAAAAAGGGTTCTTTTTATAGCCCAAAATACGAGCTAGCCATTGACAATAAAAAGATATTTTAATTTCTTTAGTCAAACTAGCCGTTATGCAGTCAAATTTAAATTTCAGAACCTTCCAGTCAACTGACATGGTGGTCCAGTCGACTGAGGTGTTCAAACAAAAGTGTTTTTCAAAAACAGAAAGTTTCCAGTCAACTGACATACTAGTTCAATCGACTGATGTGTTTAAACACAATAGTTTCCAAAAAAACAGAAGGTTTCCAGTCGACTGAGACCTCAAATCCAGTCGACTAAACCAGTTTAAAGGGGCTTCAGTCGACTGATCATATGATCCAGTCGACTGAACCTGTTTTGGTTCAGTTTTGTCTTTTTAGTAACCTATTTTGAATGCTTTAGCATGTTTATTTGATTGAGAAAACTATTGATTTGGATTATTGGACTTCTTCAAGTCATTCTAAAATATTTCTCAATGTGTTTATCTTTTCAAGAATAATATTCAAGACTTTAGTTTTCTTAAAAACATTTGTCTTGAGTTTGTTTAGATCAATTATGAGTTCCTATGAGTTTCAAGAGATATATTCAAAGATAGTGAACTTACATTGATCCTATATTGTATTACAAATGAATGACTTAAATTTTAGTCATCAAGTTCTTTGCTCTATGGTCTTCTAGCCACAATGGTTTTGATTTGAATGCATTATGGCTTGTAGTCCTTGTGCTTGTAATGAATTCCTGAAATATTCTTAACTTGCACAGTTAATCATTTTGGTTTGTTATCATCAAAATTGGGTGTTGAAACCTTGTTTAGGCCAACATGGGTGTCGACACAAAATAGAAGATAGCTCGACACAAAAGTTTTGAGCTTGCTTGAAGAAATTTGGTGTCGACAGCAAAGTCCAAAAGTGTCAACACAAATATACCGAGGGTTCTTGCAGAATTTAGTCTCGACACCAAAGAAGAATTGAGTCAACACAAAGTGCCTCCTCCCGGATGCTGAAGTTCAATTAAGTTGACACCAGATACAAAAGTGTCGACACCGTTGTGTTGATGAGAAAGATTGTGGAATTTGTGTCGACACCTCAGAAGATTTGTGTTGACCTAATTACTTGAAGATCCCTACCCTAGACATTTTGTGTCGACACCTGTGACGCAGATTCAAATTCGCGACAGACTTCAACAGTTAGATTTTTGGCATTTAATGCCCTCACTTACCTCCAACGGTCATAAATGCACAAGAGCTTAAATAAAGAGTAATATCTCAGCATTTAATCTCTCTGGAGACTTACAATCATTATTCTATTGCTTGAATCAATCTCAATATTCTCAAGCTCTCATTTATTGCTGAAACTCCAGCTCTTGTTCTTCATCTCTCTTTACCTTCTCATTTATTGTAAATCAATTTCTGTAAAGAGGGTGAGTGTTTCTCATTAATTACCCCATTTATTGTATACAAGGGTGAGTCACCCTTCATCCTTTGAGTGAGTGAGTAAATCTCATCAAAGAGGAGATCAAGAGAGATTAAAAGAAAACAGGAAATTATTTTCATAGGATCTTCTTGAAACTGTGATAGGCTTTTGAATATGCCCGTAAACATTCGATAGCTCAAGCGAAGTCTTAAAATTGTAAAGGCTTGAAATGCGCCCGTGAAACATTCTATATTGTGAAAATACTCAATGAAAAACTTGAGTAGTGGACGTAGACATGAAAAAAACCAAATCACTATAAATTCTCGATATTCGGTTTAATCTCTCTATCCCTGACCTCTTTAATATTTACAATGCTTTAATCCTTGCTTGTTTTGCTATATTTGTTTGCAATATTAAAAGATTTTCAATTTTTTTTTTAAAATTGTTATTAATTTTTTAAGACCAAACTCACCCCCTTTTAGGTTGCCTAAAACTAACATGAACCTATACTGATCCCATAGTTTTTACCTAAGTTAGGGTTTTCATGTAAAATATTATGTGTCATGCTTGTTTGGTTGTTGGTTCATATACTCGTTTATTTCCATTCTACGATTGAGATTAGTTAAATTTTTCCTTTTGGTATCATAGTGGGATATACATGAATGAGCGACAATGAACGAACAACCTGTAGATGATTCAAAAAAGTATAAATTATCAATGAAATAAGATCCAAGTTACTCAAGAATAAGATCCGAGTGAATGGCTTGAGTAAACGGTGCAAGCACACGGCTCGAAAGTTACCACACGGTGCTCGACTTAACCTATGCGACATCCCAGCTTACAAGAACTAGGGGCTCGACTGTCGTAAAGGAGTCTGAAAGACTATGGTCACCAATTTTATACCAACTGCTCGAGCGGATGACTCGAGCAAAAGACTTCTGTATGGCTCGGGTGAACGACTCAAATAAGTGGTATGACTATTGACAACAAGCAGATGATCTGAGGAGACCAATTGCCCAAATGACAAGTCAGAGTAACTCAATAACTAAGCCACTCGATGATTAAATGACTCGATAGTCGAGTCACTTGAAGAACCTAAGTAGCTCGGATTAATCCGAGCCTATCAAAAGTCATGCAGTTCGCGAAGGCAAATAAATCACTATGCCGAGTGGATCGAAGGGACACAAGAGGCATGAGTGGCCTAATGATCGAACGGTTCGATGGGTTCACGATACTCGAAGAAGGGAAGGTCGAGTAACTCATACTAGAGTCGCTCGACTCTAAGTCACTCGAGTAAGGCCATATCTGTCTCATTAATGAGACACGTGCGTAATGCAGTATTCAGAATGCTCGAGCAACAAAAGGTGACCTGCTAGAGCCGTGCTAAGCCGAGCCACTGAGGTCGCTGCCAATAGCTCGGATACCTGGTATAACTATTTACTGGTTAAAGTAAACAATGTTCCATAGCACAGACAATTGAATATAGCTCCGATTACAGATGAAGACATTTCACAGCACAGACTGTGAAGCATAGCACAGACTATGACAGTAGCTCTGACTACTTGACTATATTTTCATGGCACAGACCATGGAGACAGCACAGACTGTATTATTGCCATGACATAGGTCATGAAGACAGCACAGACTGTAACGTATCTCTGACTACCTAATCAAAAAGACATAACACCAACTATGCGGCTCTGCATAGACTGAATAGCCAAACATATATAGCACAGACTATACGACTATAGATTTCTCTGAGAATCGAAACACTCTCTCAGAGACAATGAAGACAATGGCAGTACAATCCTGCACGGGGCGTTGGGAGACATGTGGTTTGGTGGCTAAGAAAAAGGGTTTGTCGAGCTACGGGACCCTCCAACTCAAGTCATTCGGGTGACCCTAATTCACTTGACCCGATGGGTCGGGTCGCTGAACTCGAGAGGGTCGGGTGACTCATGGGGCATCTGGTGGCCGACCTAGTTAAGTTGGAATAGAACACTATTTGGTCGATTATCGGCATATAATCTCTTGATTCCCCGAAGATCACATTTTGGATCAATCAAATTTTGATAGCTGAATACGTTCATACTGCTGGTATTCTAAACTCAACTAGCCTTTTTCTTCACACAACTTCGTCTCTTTTCGTTTTGTGTTTTCTGATTACGTTTGTATATTTTACCTCTCTGTATTTTTTTTTTTACTTTTTTAATTTAAAAAATTCCACACAACCAAACAAGTACAATTTTCACCAATAGAATTTTTTGTCAAAAATCTTAAGAATTCCCTTCGACAAGACGAAAAATCTTAAGAATCCCGTATGACGATCAAGAATGATCTTTGATATGAAGTGGAGGAACACGAGAATATCTTATCTTTTGTCAGAAACACCCGAATTGTCAATAGATGATGAATTCTATCCCATCACAATGACAATCGTATCAAATTAACGTACGAACAGAATCTATACAGCGAAAAAATTAAACTAAAAAGTCGAAGAACTAATATCATTTTATTGAAGAAATAATTACTCTTGTAGTCCCAACTTTTTAAAATTTAATTTGGAATAACTCATGACCATATTTTGCTATTAAAAGAGATATTTTTAAAAAAAATTATTAAGGATAACAACAATTTTACCCATCTTTTATATGGGTGCATGTACTGGTATCAAAGAGAAGTGACATATACACCGCTCCAATTGAAGTACCCAGATAAATGTTCATAACTTTTGTAATAAGCATATGTTTTTAATAATATTGATTTTTTTAGAACTAATTCATAGTGATCTATAAAAGGAGATTTATATTGAATGTGATTTTTTTTTAAAAATTAATATTCTATTTTTGTTTACACGTCTATTTTAAAACATGTGTTTTTTTTAATGTATTTAAGAAAAAAGATAGAGAGAATGGAAAGATTATTTATGACTTTCGATTTGTAAAACCTTTCAAATTTAAAAGAAAATATAAATTTTTAGTTTCCCAAAAATGAGACTTTTTTTTGTTATCTTTAAGATTTTTCTTCAATTTGTGTGTATATATTTCTGTAAAATATAAATGGAGAAAAAAATTGTTGCTTTTGATTTATTGAGGAGAAAAACAGAACTTTCAAAAACGAGAGAAATTATAACAGAGAAACAAAAAAGGAGAAATTTTACATTATTTTATGATTTTATATCATTTTACAATGCTTGGTCTAAAAATGTAAAATTTATTTTTTTACCAAAAAATGAAAAAATAAAAAATTCATTTCATGAGAAGTGATCGAACATTCCCCTTAATAGTAAATAAGAAATGTCCCACTTAAAAAAAAAAGTTACACGTAATTAAAAATTTATTAATAGCTTAAAATGAGACAAAATCGCTACACTTATTGCAAAAATTCTCATTTTATTTTTATTTTTATTTTTTGAAGTAATTTGTTTCATTTTTTGACATAACTGGTTTTAAGAACGGGAAATTTCATATTATTATATTCAATGGAAAAATGATAAATTTCATTTTGTTTAAGAATACAATTTGAAAATTTTTAATTCTAAAGTGTCGATATTTATTTATTAGTTTTGTTGTTAATTATGATACAAATTTTAGTTATACTTTTAAAATGACATCTCACCCTACTAGTTACCTTTCTTCCCATCTCATTCTAGCACTTTAAAATGACATCTCACCCTATATATACTTTTAATTATTTATTTTTACTGACAATTCTGTAACAACTCATTTATTATCGCTAAAAATTTATAGTGATAAATAATAAGTATTTTACGATAATTTTAATTGTCACTAATTATTAATCTTCTTGAGGGTACACGTATTATGAATTTTACATTTATATATAAATAATTTTAATTATTTAATATTTTTCTATAATTTCTTATAAAATTAATTCATATATTTGATTACATGCAAATCGCGATATTATTAGCTCAATGGCATATGTCACACCGAGTAGTCCAACGGAAATGCATATAAAGCAAGGGCTTGTTTGGTTAAAGAATAGGAATAGAAAATAAAAAGGAGTGGACAATGGCAGATAATATGAGAGGCCAACTGTTAGGTACAAAAACTTAGACTAATTATAATAGTTATATACTTGCTTTTAACACACAAATATAATACGGATATTGATAAGGGTTTAACAAATCAAAAAATAGTTCACATTCTATTTAAATAGCAATGAGGCAAAATAAAAAATCTATTTCAAACATATTAAAAGAAAGTATGCATAAAAAGATAAATTTCCTAGTAGATTAACCACCACATTTATGTTAGAAAGCAGGAACTAGTATGAAGGCTTTGAGGTGCGAAGATTGCTCGCTGTCTTTAGGGCAAATTTACCCCATTCGAATTCTGAGTTTGCTATACAGATTGCTGGTAAAATAGCCCACGGGATACAACAAAACCAGAAAATCCACATATGGCAATTCTGATGATTTTTTTAGAATTCTCACGAAATTATAAACCGACAAGAATTGTATTGAAAATTGAAGATGGTTTCTAATCCAGAACTTGGTAATTTTAAAGACACCGAATAGACACCCAATAAACCAACGCAACTGTTGGATTGTGTCTGTTTATTTAAAATTTTAAATTTCTGTTAGTTACTAACTGACAAAAATAAAAAATTATCATGTGTACCTCAGTGCATCATTATACAATACACCACCACGTGATCGCATCTCGCATCACGTGCCCAAGTGCGCTAACAATGCGCCACTAGCGCCTTACAGCCCACGCCACGCCCGCGCGTGTGTGTGCATTCCAGTGTTACGCACTAGAACACATGAGATCATAGCATTTCTTTTGTCTTTATACTAAGACAATATAAGTTTTCACCTTCTTATTTATAAGGTAGAGATAAAGTCTCTCTATTTCTGATGTGGGACAAATTGAATGCCAAATATAACAACCCATATATATAGCAATCCCCCACTAGGTTGTACTATTTGCATTTAATTGTCAATTTTGATAAATTTATGAATACAAGAAGGTATCTTTCGAACTAAACCTCCAATTAGTGTTAATATTTCAAAGTTTAGACAAAGACAATAGTAGTCGTAGCTTTAAACCAAGTCTTTGTTGTGTCAAACCGAAAATATCACACATAAATTCATCCAATTTCATTGAGAAATTCAGAAATAAATATAGCACTTTTATAGCCTTGTGCTACGTCCTGGTTTCATGAACATGTACAAGAATAAAACCCAAAATTCTTGCTAGAAGCAGCACCATTTCTATGTTTCATATAGGTGAAGTTTTGACAATGTTTCTGCTACTAGACAATAGTTATGAATGGTTAAACTTCATGAAGAGTATATTACTTATCCTCCTATTTTGTAGCAGTTAGTACCGAACAACCAGTGGAGCTTTTAAATTACTCCAGTGCTCAGATCGTCACTTATTAGTAATTTGTTATTACCCATTAAACCTTATTTTTAGTTTTAGCTAAAGTAAGGTTGGATTACCATTACTTGTGACTAAATGTTATAGGGTTTTAGCCCCATACCAAAAGTTGTTATTCTTATCATATATCTAGACAATCATTTGGTAAATGGACCTGCCAAGTTCTTACTTGATCTCACATATATAATGGTTATAATTTCATTTATAATTACTTGTCTAACATATTCATGTCTGAGATTAATATGTCTAGATTTTCCATTGCATACATTACTATAAGCTCTAGACACAGTGGCTTCACTATCGCAGTGCAAAGATATGGCTGGCATTGGTTGTGGCCACAACTCTATATCTAATAACATATTTCTTAGCCATTCTGCTTCTTTGCATGTTGCTGCCAGTGCAATAAATTCTGATTCTATAGTAGAGTGAGAAATGCAAGTCTGTTTCTTAGATGTCTAGGAAACTGCTCCTCCACTTAAGGTAAAAATCCATCCACTTGTGGATTTATTATCACTCATGTTAGTGATCCAGCTGAAAAACCTAATATTAGATATGCAAAACAGATAAACTAACCAATCACATGATGAGACAAAGGATTTTTTACGTGAAAAATCCCAATAAGAGTAAAAATCACGGGACTAATCCTAGTCCGAAAAAACAAGCACTGTATAAAAAGTTTAGCTACAAGAAACTCTTACAAACCCTAGTTGAATCTTCAACCTATTGCTAAAAGTCTTCTTGCCGAATCCTCGTGGGCCAATCCCGTGCTTGCTTGTCGCAGAAATCCTTATTCGGACTTATCACTTGAGACTCCTCTCAAGTAATGATTGTAATGATGGAGATGATAAATTGACGATCTTCTTTGAACGTATTAAATCAACATGTGTTCGTCAATTCTGGCTTAAGAAACCTCCCCCTCACTAATACAAAACAAACCTCTCAATAAAGAACAACATAAAACTTCGCAGCCCACAGTTTCCTAAACTCAACATAATATATATCCCCCAAAAGTTGCTAACCCTACTGAAATTATAATTCAGTCTCGAGATAGACCGTTCGAGCGGTCTTTAAACCGATCGAGCGGTCAAGCCTGTCATGCTTAAAAACTTTGATGCAGAATGTCATGACATGGGAAGTTCTGAATTCATCCTTCAGACCTCAATTCTACACAACAAACACTTTCACAAAGGAGCAAGCATCATATTGAGAGATTATTAAGAAAGAAAATAAAAACAATTATTGTGTCACAGATTTGCCTACAAGAGAAGGAAAAGACTTGGGCAAAAAAGATCTTAACAATCTACCTCTTTGGCAATTCTGTGACAACCAGCAATTAATCCAAACAAAGATACCAAGAAATTCACAAGCTAATAAGGAAGAAAAACATGAACAGAACCATGCCAAATATTATCCAACAATGTATATCAATGTGCCAGCAAAAATACATCAACATGAAAGTATCCAGCCAAAAAAAATGTATCTCTATCAAATCCACAAAAGATCTATCACCAACCAATGTACCTATATCAAATCCACAAAAGATCTATCACCAACCAATGTGCCTCCAAGTTCTATATGCTGCAAAGATGTATACCAACCACCAAAAAGAGACTACTAACCAAATCTCCCCCTTTGGCACGGAATTGCCAATGGATCACTGAGGAGGAGGTAGACGGGCACTGACAAATGCCATAAACTCCTGCTGCTCTTGCCAAACCATCTGCGCATGCTGAAGTAAACCCTGAACATCAGCACAGAGCAGATTGACGTCCTCGCGAATCAGCCCAATCTCAGCCTCCATATGGGATAACCTGCCAAGCACCTCTGGCTCTGGAGGCAGATCGATATCAAGATCAAGACCCAATGCCTCGGGATCAGCAGCAGCAGAGGGGGAAGCTCGGGGAAGATGGGAAGAGCTCAGTTTAAGTGTGGTTTTGGAGATGGCTTTAGGAAGAAAAGAAAGCTCATCAGGATGAGCCCCAGAATGATATTTCGGGACACGAACGGACCAGAGAAACTGAGTGATAAAGAAGCAGAAAGGAAGACCCAGAGATGATTTACCACTGATAACCTGGATCATAGCATAGAACGTCACCAAACAAACATCAACTGATTGACGATTGGCAATAGCCCACATCAAATACCCATGGGGCTGAGAAATTTCAGAAGTGTGGCCTTTTGGAGCAATGTTGGCACAAACAATGAGATTTAAATGGCGATAATCGGGGGTAAGATCCCGCTGAGGAATCAAGACTCTCGCAACCCAAGGACGAGAAGAACCACAAATGGCCGACGCAGTCGGGCCATAATCAAACGTTTCCTCACGGAAAAATGAGGAACGGCGGAAAATATGGTCAATAGGCCGAGACTCAAGACCTAGCCATGAAGCAATGGTATCAGGAGTAAAGGTGAAATCAATGCCTCGAACATGCCCAGAAAAAGTGTCAATCTCAAAGGATTGCTCGACAAGAGAGTTGTAGAACTCTCAGATAAGAGATAGGTTCACTGATAAAGACGAATTGAAAGATAGCAAAGCATCCCATTTAAGGGCGAGAAAGGATGCGATAATGACGTTATCGGGAAAATCCCACAGAACCACGCTTCGTTCCAATAGGACCGGACGTTTGACATATGATGCAAGGAAGGTTCTAAGGGACGAGTGAGATTTAAACCATTTGAAAAGTTCAGAGACACTACCTGGGGCAGAGGACTTGGCAGGACTTGGCACGATATTTGGGGGGCATGATTCTAGGGTAGGATCACAAAGCCACAAAAACGAACAAGAGCAAACAATCCCAACCCAACATAGATAAAGAAAAATAGTAGAGGAGAAGAAAAAAAAAACAAAACAAAGAAAACAAAACCAATGTGAGGAACAAGAACGCGGATATAAACATAAACAAGAACAAACCCTAAATCTATGTGACCAAGAGAGCAAAGAGAAAAAAATAAACATATATAGACAACAAAAAAAAACGAAAAAACATATAGCCCAACAAGAACATAGGCCCTAAACAATAGAAAAAGAGAAGAGAGACCAACGTACCTGAGACAAGAGCTAAAACGCACAAGAGACCTGGGAAAGATCGAAGATTGAGGGAGACGGCACCGGTGAAGGAAGAGACGCAGAGATGAGAGAGAGAGAGGCACAACCGAATGAAAAAGAAAGAACCCTGGACCATGATTTGAATAAGCATGTAGGCACGAAGATCGCTCGATTGGTCTAAATACCGCTCGAGCGGTGTCACTATAGGGAGAATAAAAAAAGAACAACCCAAGAGAAACTGAGAGTTCATTAAGACTGCCCGAGTGACCGCTTGATCGGTCTATCGAGCGGTGAAACCCTGAATTCGGTATACTGAACTGCAAATAGAAAAACTGAGGTCAAAAGACCGCTCGATACACCGCTCGAGCGGTGTGTCGAGCAGTGAAAAGCATAGTTCGGCTCTTTGAGCAAAAACAAGACTGAAGAAAAGACAGAGGCGAGCGGAGACACTACACGACTAAACCAGAGACACATCCGAAAACAAAACGAAGGAAAGAAAAAGAAAGAACGAGAAACCAAAACAATCTTGTTGGGTGGATGGACACACACATGAGAACAATGAAGTATTGAGTCTAAATCCAAAAACATATTAGAGCAAAGGGACTTTTCCACCCAGAAGCAAGGCTAACAACCGAAACAACTGGACTCATGCATACATCAACAAGGAATACATTGAGACTGAATTCTATGAAAACATGGGAGTGCGTGAACTGATGTGACCATGGATACTCAGTTTTCTCACATATCGAATCAGACAAGTCGAGAATCTTAACTATATCATATTTTCATGATTACACAGTATAAGTCCATAACAACACAAACATCCTTGGCAAATAAACTCGCCCTGAGTCCAGGCATGGCAAAGAAAATTTGGTACCTCTGGCAGCTGCAACACTAAGACGTGCGAAAAAGCAAGGCAAGCTTAGATATCTATTTTCATAACCGACCTTATAAATGTAGGACAATAGCAAAGGCGGTTTTCACACTAATATGAACTAAAAAGCAAAGTTCGCATATGTAGCCATTTTCTCCGATAAAATCATATGATGGTCACAAAAACTGAGGCGGCTACACACTAGTACGTACGAAAAGACATGGTCCGCATAGGTAGCCATTTCCTCAGAAAAACAAATAGTCGTATGTCCAGATCAAAGAGAGAGTCATCCTTCGAGAATGAATAAGTTGATAACAGGTCATATCATGCAAATAAGGAGAACTGATACAAAGTCAGAACTCAATCACCAGAGGAGTCTAATACATGAAAAACAGATTACCCTAGACAACCAGTGGTGTACAGAATAGAACTAAGTCCAAATGTATTTCAAGTGCTATATAAAAGGACCAATTCATCTAAAAAATTAACCAACCTCCGGATGAAAAGGCAAACAAAGCCCACATACATAATTAGATTGACAACAAGATACATAGAACTTCATGATAGGTGTCCAGACTCTTTTTTTTTAAAGAAAAACAAAGATATTACTCAACAAGACAGACTCCTAGAGTCTTCCTAAGAAATTCAAACCGAGGATGGTCAAGAGATTTAGTGAGAATATATGCTCGCTGTAACTCAGTGTCTATGTGTTCAAGAACAACAGTGCCATCTTCTACAAGATCTCGAATGAAATGATAAAGAATATCAATATGCTTGGTTCGAGAGTGTTGAACAGGGTTCTTAGAGATGTTTATGGCACTCGTATTGTCATAATATAACAAGATAGGACCCTGCTCAAAACCATACTCCGACAACATCTGCTTCATCCACAGAAGCTGAGTGCAACCACTCCCAGCTGCGATGTATTCAGTTTCAGCTGTAGAAAGGGATATGGCATTTTTTTTTTGCTGTGCCAGGAGATAAGATTGTTTCCTATGTAAAAGCACTCACCTGAGGTACTTTTTCTATCATCGACACTCCCAACCCAGTCAGCATTAAAAAAACCCACGATATCAGCAGTAGTATCTTATGTAAACCAAATCTAATACCCAGATGTCCCATTCACATATTTGATGAAACGTTTGACAGCTTGCAAATGAGACTCTTTGGGTCTTTCCTGATATCTAGCACAAACCTCAACACTAAAAGCAATGTCAGGGCGACTTGCAGTCAAGTACAGAAAACTCCTTATCATACTCCGGTAAATGGTTTGGTCAACAGATTTTCCAAACTCATCTTTCGATAACTTAGTGGTGACAGTCATAGGAGTTCTAGCATGCTTAGAATTGTCTAAACCAAATTTCTTAACCAAGTTCCTAGCATACTTAGACTGAGAGATAAACATACCAGATGGAGTTTGTTTAACCCGAAGACCTAAAAAATAGTTCAACTCTCCCATTAAACTCATCTCAAATTCATTGCTCATCTATTTGGAAAAACCCTTCACCAAAGCATCGTTAGTAGACCCAAAAACTATGTCGTCGACATAGATTTGAGCTACAAGAATATCATGATTCTGGGTATAAATGAACAGAGTTCTGTCGACGCCACCCCTAGAGAATCCTTTATCTAACAGAAATGGGGTCAACCTATCATACCAAGCTCTGGGAGCTTGTTTCATCGCATATAGAGCTTTTCTCAGTTTTAAAACATGATTAGGCAAAGACGGATCAACAAACCCTTTTGGTTTTTCGACGTATGCCTCTTGTTTAAGATCACCATTCAAGAAAGCACTTTTAACATCCATTTGAAATAACTTGATGTGAAGCTTACAAGCTATGACAAAAAGAATTCTAATAGATTCGAGTGAGCCACAGGGGCAAAAGTCTCATTAAAGTCAATACCTTCAACCTGAGTATATCCCTGTGCAACTATCCTAGCCTTGTTTCTAATCACCTCACCAAACTCATTTGTTTTATTCTTGAAAATTCATTTGGTGCCTATGACATTCTTGTCAGCGGGCTGAGGGACTAGTTCTCATACATTGTTTATAGCAAATTGTTCTAATTCCTCATGCATGGAATTAATCCAATACTCATCAAACAAGGCCTCATTGACATTTTTCGGTTCAATTAACGACACATATCTGTAAGATTTTAATTTGTATGAACCTTTTCCAGATTAAACTACCCATTTCAGTTGAGACCGAATAAAATGATACTTTTTGTCAATATGGTTGGTCCTTGAATGAAACGCCAAGTTTTTTACCAAGTGTATAGCATTCTAATTGTCGTTATACAGCTGACACTTGTCATGCCCTCTTCTCAGTTATTTCAAGAAACCTTTTATCCAAATAAGCTATTTACATGCTTCAGTGGCTATGACATATTCTACCTTTGTGGTAGAGATTGTCACTATCTTCTGCAATATGAAAACTTGACTTATCGCTGCACTAAACAGGGGTAAACACATACCCTATAGTACTTTTCCTACTATCGATGTCCCCAGTTAAGTCTGAATCTACATACCATTTCAGTTGAATTCATGAGCCCACGTAATAGAAAGCATACCTAGTGGTCCCCTTGAGATACCTTCATAATCCGCTTTACTGCTTCCTAGTGCTCCATGCCCAGATTTGACATGAACTTGCTCACTACTCTCATTGCATAGGCGATGTTTGGTCTCGTGCAAATCATGGCATACATCAAACTACCCGCGGCTGACGCGTACAGTACCATTTCCATGTAATTCCTTTCTTCTTCTTCTTCTTCTTCTTCTTCTTCTTCTTCTGTGACAGATCCCTGTTCCTTTAAAAGTCTGAAGTGACTTCCTAAGGGCGTGCTAACAAACTTAGCACCTTCCATGATGAAATGCTACAGGACTTTTTCAACATAATCTGATTGTGAAAGCTTTATCTTCTAACCCTCTTTGCCCCTGCTGATCCTCATCCTGGGTATCTATTTAGCTTACCCCAAATCATTCATAACAAATTTCTTGGACAACTGTGCCTTGAGATTTGAAATTTCATCTATGTTGGATTCTACAATTAGCATATCATCTACATACAGAAGAAAAATCAAGTACGAGGTGGCAAACTTCTTGATGTAGTAACAATGGTCACCATGACATCTGCTAAATCCTGTATCTGCCATGAAACTGTCAAACTGTTTATACCATTGATTGGGTGCCTATTTTAGCCCATACATGCTCTTCTTCAGTCTGCACACCATTTCCTCCTTCTCTTTAATCGAGTACCCATGTGGGTATCGAATGTAGATCTACTCCTTCAAGTCACCGTGGAGAAACACCATCTTGACATCTAGCTACTCCAGATGCAAGTTTTTTGTAGCCACAATACTTAGAATGGTTTTGATGATGGATATCTTCACAACTGGTGAAAATATCTTCATGTAGTTAATTCCCGATTTCTGCTAAAACCCTTTGACAACCAGCCTTGTCTTATACCGCTTGCTCCCATCAGCTTTTTTCTTTTAGCTTGTAAACCCACTTGTTCTGCAATGCTGACTTACACTTGGGTAATTGAACCAGATCCCAAGTCTTCTTTGATGATAGAGACTACATCTCTTCATCTATTGCACACTCCCACTCACCTTTTGCCTCAACCTACAAAGCCTCTTCAAAACACTCTAATTCACCACTGTCTGTCAATAGTAAATAGTGCAATGAAGGAGAATATCTCACTGCAGGCCTACTGATTTTGGTAGACCTCCTGATTATGGGAGTCTGAAGCTCTATCTATGAAGTAGGTTGTGTATTATGATCCTAGGGTTCCAAGACGTTGCTAGGCGATCCATCAAACACTGCATTGTCTAACTCGTCTACTATCTCACCCTTCTAATCCTGTCTATTTTTGTACAAAATCGACTCATTGAATACCACATCTATACTCCTCATTATTTTTCTACTTTCTAGATCCCACAACCCATAACTGTAGCTATATGTACCGTAGGCAACAAACACACATTTTCGAGACTTGGTGTCTAACTTGCCCTTGTTCTTTGATTCAACATGTACATAAGCTATGCAACCAAAAATACGCAAATGAAAAAGTTTTACCTCTTTCTCATTCCATGCTTCTTCTGGCAATCCACAATTCAATGCAGCCAAAGGCCCCATGCTGATCAAGTACGTTGATGTACTCACTACATCTACCATAACTATTTTGACAACTCGACGTGTAACCTCATACTCTAGGTATGCTCTATGATCGTCCTGTTCATACGTTCTGTCACTCCATTTTGCCTCGGTTTCATCAAAACAGTCTTCAATCTCTTTATGCTGTTAGCTGCACAGTAATCTTTAAATTCCCTGCTATAGTACTCGTCGCTGTTGTCAGAATTTAAACATTTTAATATCAGACCTGTCTCGTTTTTAACGGATGACTTTCAATTCTTGAAAATATCGAACACATCTGATTTATTCTTACAGAAGTAAACCCATAACTTTCTAGTAGCATCGTCAATGAAAGTTATGAAATACCTCGAGCCACTAATGGAAGGTACCTGAATGGGTCCACATATGTCTGTATGTACCAGTTCCAATCTGTTTGCCTTTGGAGTCTTCACTTGCTTTATAAAGCTAACCTTTTTTTGTTTTCCAAAAATACAATTTTCACAGAATTTCAAGTCCACTAACTCAATACCCGGTGGCTTTCCTTTCTGAACCATAACTTTTATTCCTTTCTTGCTTATGTGACTAAGCATGTGCCACGTGTTGGTGTCTCCCTTTGATACTGCCACTATTAAACTGTTATAAGAACCCGATGACACATACAGTGTACCCTCCTCCTTTCTCTGGGCTAAAACCAATGACCCCTTACACATCTTCTAGGAACCTCATTCAAACGACATTACGATCCCAGATTCTAACAACTGACCCATTGAGATCAAATTCTCATTAGACTAGGCGCGCGTCTAACATCCTTTAGCTTCAGTACTGTACCATTTGACTATGTGATTTTCACTTCACCCTTTCCATCTACATTGCAAGTCTCATCGTCCCCCAGTTACACCTTCTCGAAATTACCCTTCACCTACTCGTGAAGTATATTCATGCGAGAAGTGGCATGGAATGACGTTCCTAAGTCAACAATCCATGAATCAGTTCTATAATCCAATGCACAAATCAAGGCATCTATGTTTTCTTCATTTGAAACATTAACAGTAGCCTTACCCCCTTGGTTCGTGTCATCACGCTATTTTCTCAGAGCTTTGCAGTCCTTCTCAAGATGGCTTTTCTTTCCACAGTTCCAAAATCCAACTGACTTCTCCCGAGTCTATGATTTGCCCCGTGACTTGGATCTGTGGTTTTCCCAGTCCTTTTGATTCTTTCTATCATTCTTCCTTTCTCTCCCTTCAGCGTTCAACGTTGACCCTGATGTCGACCTTTCACCCGATGTTCTTCAGCATAATTCCTCTCTCAAAACAAAACCAGCAACGTACTTTAACTTTAACTTATTTGATGCCGAGGAGCTTCTCACTACGACAACCAAGACGCTCTAGCTTTCTGGCAAACTAGACAAGAGAGCTAGGGCTATGAATTCATCATGAAACTTAAATCTAATTGACTCCAACTAATTAACAATGGAATTAAACTTATTGAGGTGCTCTACTACAATGGCATCATCCGTCATCTTCATATTGAATAGTCTCTTCATTAGGTATATATACCTTATTTGATGTAAAAGGCTGATCATACATCTTTTCTAGCACCATCAAACAGTCTTGTCGTCGTCTTCTCTTTTTCGATATTGGAGATCACCGACGGTGTGGGACTTCATTGCACGATCCCTAGAGCCTTTCAATCCAATATCTCTCACTCGGCCTCCATCATCTTCTCTAGTTTCTCCCTAACCAATGGTTGAAACAAATCCTTTTGATACAGAACATCCTCGATCTGCATCCTCCAAAGGGCGAAGTTTAAACTGTTGAACTTCTCGATATTGATCTTTTCATTGTCTGTCATGTCGTGTTCTTTAACCTTCGAACCTTGCCCTGATACCAGTTATTGTGGATTTGAGTCAAAATTCGATTAAATCCAAACCCACAACTCTCCTTGTTGAAGCACGTAATCAATCCATAAACAAATAACGAACAAGAAAAAGAACAAGCAATTAAACCAAGATGCACACAATAGTTTTATGTGGTTTAGCAATGGGTGCCTACGTTCATGGGCTCACACTTTCATTATGGATCAATAGAAATAGTTTACAAGTGTTTTGGGACACAAGAGAAGAAGAAGGAACACAAAAATAGTCTAAACACATAAGGATGCGCGAACCCTTGCAGCCTTATAAGATGTTCCTGCACAGACTGCAAGATACTGTGTAAGATACAAACTGCATTAGACCGCTTGAGTGGTATCACTACCGCTCGATCGTTCTATCCCTGTTTGAGGATTTTCTTCACATCCAACATTATCAAGTCATCTGCATTGCTTTTCATTAAAACTATTTTTATTAACCAAAAATCTTGTCCTAAGGTCCTCTAAAGGAGGCAAAATACACTTAGGTGAAATGGAGAATTGTCACTTGATCCAAACTTTGTCAAAGCTCCAACAACCACTTCTAAACTACAAACACACTTACCACTCAATAAACTACTCCTAGTTTTTGTCATACATATATAACCAATTGTATAGCAATTGGCTGGTCAAAGTAGTTTCTAAGAAGTTGACCATTACCATTCTCAAATTATGCTTAAAGTGATGTCAAGAGTGAAAATTTAAATTACGCCAAACATTAAGCAACATAATTACTTAATATCTAGAGCACATATATTTTTTCTTAATAGCCGCCTCTTTCATGCCTAAATAAATAGAGTGCATACCGTCGAGTATGGCGTTCTATTATTATATTCTCCTTACTTCTCAATGCATATTCTTTATATTTAAATTAGTAGACACTAATTTAAGCATTGAGGGAAATTAACGTTGGTTGGTGTCATTTTGGTGTCCATGGAATGCCTTCTTTTAAGGTGATCGATTGTTGGAAAATCAAAAAATGCAAAAGATCGATCCAAACAAAGCTAGCCATCCATTTCAATGTCCTTCAAAAGCCTTCTTCATAGGTGATTGTTGGAAAAAATCAAAAATTGTAGAAGATCCAAACAAAGACATCGATTCTTACCAGAATGATGCAAGAAATTCTATCAAGCATGAAAAACAGGCTTAAGTTTCAGTACATGTGAAGGATCCATTCAATGATTCAACATTGCCTGTGTCCCACTAATTTTGAGAATGCTTATTGAGCATGCATATTTAGGTTGAAGATAAAAATTAATATTAAAATGAAATGTCATTAGGAGATATACATCAATCCTGCATGTTCTTTTGGTTTTGAGTTTAGTAGTGTGGTAAGGTCGAGGGAACACGCGAAGACACATGGTCCCAGGGGCAAAGTCCGGAATTATGTGCAGAGGGGTCAAATATTTAAAATCGTATGCAGTAAATTAAAGTGTTATTCAAAAAGTTTAAATTCATTAATAATTTATAATTTGATTACAGTTGACCACGATGACCTTTCATATTTTAAAAAGGATACATTTATTTACTTTTCAATAAATGTTTATCTCAAACTATCAAACAACAAAATCACAACAAAAGCAAACAGACACGGTACCAAAGTCCCCAGCAAAAGCTAACAGAGTAACGGCAGTGAGAACGTGAGATCCACAATATTTAAATCAAAAATATATTTAAATCAGTAACACTAACAGTCCAAAAAAGCAAGCAGTAACAAAAAAAAAAAACTAACACAGACGCAGTAACACTAACAGTCCCATTATATTTAAATCAAAATACAGCTGGGGTGAGATACTGAGATCCACAATATTTAAATCAATATTTAACACTTAATAGTACCAGGTTCCAGGAGCGTACCAGGCAAAGCTAGAGGCGTGAGGCGAGGGTGAGATACTAAGATCCACTGATCGGCGACAGTGAGAAGCAAGGAGGCGAGGGTGAGATCCAGTGGCGCCGACGAGGGTGAGATCCAACGGCGCCGGCGAGGAGATCCAGCGGTGAGAACTGTGTTTGATTACTAACGGCGGTGAGAACTGTGTTTGATCTGCAGCGGCGAGGGTTCAGTGCGTTGACGTTCGGTGAGAACTGAGAGATGAAATGAGGAGGAGCACTGGAGTAACTGAGCAGGAGCTGCTGCGCTAGGGTTCCGTTTGGTGAGAAAGAAATGATTTTAAAATTTTAATTTCTTTTATATTAGGGATGAAATAGTAATTTTAAGGGAATAATGAGGCAATAATATAATTTAGAAGGGGTATATTTTGTAATTATTAAAAAATTTATTTTAAAAAAAATTAAAATCCAGAGAGATCAGCAGCCCCCTCGCCCTTAGTGGCTCCGCCCCTGCATGGTCCTATATTTTTCTAGTCTGATTTTCTAAGATTAGGTAACTTAAATTATTTATAACTTGTTACTGTTATAACTCTTATTCAATTATTAATTATCCCTTGTTAATCAAGCATAAGAGAAATAATTCTATGATATATAGTCCTATTATCTTAAATTATTTATCTCTCTTTTTATTCTATTTATCTCAAAGTACAAATTATTCCCATAATATTCCTAATTTCATCATATGCAACCTTTATTTCATTCACTTTATCCTCTTTAGTTCAAAAGCTATTATTTATGTTTCCATTGTTGTCCTATAGGTGGTGGAACGATATAGGACTAGCAAATAAGTTGAGCTTCGCAAGGGACAGGCTAATGGAATGCTTCTTTTGGAATATTGGAATGGTATTTGAACCCAAGTTCAGTAATTGTCGTATGGGGCTAACGAAAGCATTTGCGCTGATAACTGTAATAGACGACATTTATGACATATATGGTTCGTTGGAAGAGCTTGAGCTATTTACAAAAGCGGTTGATAGGTTTGTTTTTAAGTACTCATTTGAAAATTTGGCTGTAAGTTGGATTTTGTGTGTTTTTTTTAAAAAAAAAATTAGACAGAATAAGAAAAAAAATTGGTTAAAAGGTGATTTCAAGCATTAGTACATAGAAAGAATGTGATTTTTAATTGTTAATTTCTTAAAAAATTTAAAGACAAAAAGCTTTAAAAAGTGACTTTAAGCCATGAACCAAATAAGGCCCAAATATTAAGAATCACTTTCACCCCATACTCATAATCCTTTATCTTGATTTTTTTCTCTTTGTTTTTATTTATTAAAAAAGGCATTGCTATATGACTGAAAATTAGTTAAATGCCTGATGTGGTAGTTTTTCACTTCATAATCAAGTTAGTCACTTCCCATTTGCTTTTACTCAATAACACATTTTGAACTTTTAAATAGTTGACTACTTGTACATATTTATTTTGAGAATCGGTCACAGATCAATCATAGAACTCAGACTCTTAATGAAAATATAAAAATAATACATGTTCTTAACCTCTCAGCATTTTGAATTGGTCATGTATTTTGTGTTTAAACAATTTTTTTTAAAAAATAAATAAATATCTTAAAAATATGTTTTCGTCAGATGGAGTATCGACGCAGCGAAAGATCTTCCAGACTACATGGAACTATGCTTCCTCGCACTATACAATACTGTGAATTTAATGGGTTATGACATCCTTAAAGAAGGAGGAGCCAACACCATTTCACACCTAAAAGAATCGGTGGGTGACTCGATTGTCAAGCACTTGAAATATAAAATTTTTGTGTTTCTATTTGGTGGATTAAAATCTAAAAGTGATTGATCTTGTTTCCTCTATCTTACTTCAGTGGTCAGATTTATGCAAGACATTCTTACAAGAAGCAAAGTGGTTTTTACACCAAACAAACGCCGACGTTCAAAGACTACCTTGACAATGGATGGGTTTCATCATCTGGGGTCGTTTTGTTGGTTCATGCATATTGCTTAATGAATCAAAACATCACCAAGGCAGCATTGGAATCTCTGGACAAGAACAAGCACCTCCTCCGCCACCCTTCCATGATTTTCAGACTTTGCAATGATTTGGCTTCTTCCTCGGTATCTAATTAAGTTTAATCCCAATTTTTCTTTCTTTGATTTCCCTTTTTTTTTTTTTTGGCATTTTAAGGATAAAATCCAGTTCGTTAAGTTTCCCAAATACTGTTGAAAAATAACTAAACACACATATACACTAATAAAAGATTAATCAAGCAATCACAAATGTAACACAAATATACATGAGTTGACAAGTAAAAGCAAAGTTGAAAGTATTATTACTATATTACAAAAGCTTTAAATAATAATGAAGAGATACATTACACACACACACACACATATATATATATATATATATACACATATATATATTATAGAAAACCCTAATAATGGTAATAAGATTAACTAGGAAATAAGATATTAATAATGAATAAATATTTCAATAATAATAGCATATTCTCATAACCTAATAATACATAATTATCCAATAATAATAGTATATTCTCACAATGTTAACAATGAAAAAAAATCCCAATAATAATAACAATAATAATATATTTTCACACACCCTTCTAAACTCATGATACGAGTCCGGAGAGCAGTGAGAGTTTATGTAACAAAAAATGAAAACGAGCAACGGCGTAAGTTTTCGTGAAGAAATCAACAAGCTGTAAAGAGGAGAAAACGAATGGGAGTCTAATGGTGCCCAGTTGAAGTGTTAACGGATAACGTGACAATTAATTTTAACATACTTGATATGCTCATGAAACACAAAATTATGACCAACCTAGATGGTGCTCATATTGTCACAGTAAAGTGAGGTGGGAGAATTGAAAGAGACCCATATCAGACAGGAGCCACCAGAGCTAGACAATTTCAACAGTAACATGAGTCATAACATGATATTCTGCCTCAGCAGTGGAATAGGCAGTCACAAACTGCTTCTCACTCTTTCAAGAAATGAGTGATTCGCCGAGAAAGATGCAATACCCAGTAGTAGACTTTCAATCAAAAATATCACTAGCCCAGTCAGCATCCATATAGGTCTAAAGAGTTAATGTGGAGGTGGAGGACAACAACAAACTATGAAAAATAGTATTTCGAAAATAACAAATGATGCGGAGCAAAACAGAGCAATGAGTAGAGCGAGGAGCATAGAAAAATTAGCTAATGATATAAACGACATAGGTAATATCAGGTGTAGTCATAGTTAGATAAATTAAGCACCCGACCAGCTCCTGATAAACAAAATGATCTTTAAGGGAAACCCCATCAGAAGAATAGAAATTGGTATTGAGTTCAATGGGGTGTCAACAATCTTATCATCAGTTAGGCGGGCACGATACTAAGAAAACACCGAAGATGGCCCAAATCTTTCAACTCAAATTCCCAAAACAAGTGTTATTTAACCTCGGATATAGTGACCAAATTAAAACCATTGATGATCATGTGATCCACATATAAGAGCAAAAGAGCAATACCACCGAATTTATTTGGGATGAAAAGAACATAATTGTGGGGGCTAGAATGAAATCCAATTTGGCCAATAGTAGACAGGAAACAATCATACAAAGCACGTGGGGATTGCTTAAGGCCATAAAGAGCACGACAGAGACGACATACCATGCCCTAAGGATGGGGAAGACCCAGATGAGGGCACATATAAACTTTCTCATGAAGGTAGCCATTGAGAAAGGCATTATTGACATCAAGTTGAAAGAAAGGCCAGTGACGGATAGTAGCAACAGATATAAGGGTAGGAACAGTGGTTATTTCTTTCATTAGGGCAAATGTTTTCTTGTAATCAACGTCATATTTTTGGAGAAAACGCTTGGCAATAAGACAAGCTTTGTAGCGCTCTAAGGAGCCATCAAAGTGAGTTTTGACTTTGTAAATCCATTTGCATCCAATGAGATTTTACCCGTAAGGAGAGTGACAAAATCCCAAGTACCAGTTTTTTGAAGAGCAGATAATTTGTTAGATATTGCATTAACCTAATTAAGATCAGTACATGGTTTTTTTATAAGACTGAGGCTTAAAATAAGTATGAATAGAAGTTAAAAATGCATGATATGAAAGAGAGAAATAAGTGTTCAAAAAACCAAGTCTTACTAGTGTGGTACGGGTATGGGTGGGAAAGCGACATGCAGGAGGGGCCGGAGCCTTGAGAGCCACATGGGCAGATAGAGCATGGTCGGAGCTGGTGCAAATAGGTGGAGCAACTGGGCAACAGGAGTAAATCAACGGGAGAGAGGAAGATTGAGAAGGTTGGACCATAGCAATTGCATATATAACTTAGTATTTAATTTACATTATGGGATAAGTTACAAAGGAAAGAAGCCCAAAGTGGAAAAAGAAAAGTCTAGTACGAATAATAAGAATGGAAGTCCAGGTAAAAGTTTGGTAACAAATTATAATAATACTCTTGAAAACCATCGCTTCAAAATTTGTATAGTTGTGGTTCAGTGGCGGTCTGATGATTTTTGGGACCTTAGGCAAGATGTTAAATAGATGACTTTTATATTAAAATTTATTATTTATTTTTTTTCTTTATGAGATGCAAAATTATTAATTATATTTTTCATAATAATATTTTTTATTATATTTTTTTCAATTGATGACATAGCTAATTCACTTAATATTTATTGTGACATAGTTGAACTAAGATAAGATTTTATTAATTTTAATTTGAAAGAATTTTTTTCTATAAAAGCTACTGTTACTGGAATTGTTAATAATATTTTATAAGCAATGCATAAGTTTGAAAAATAATCTAGTCTTTTAATATAATGTAATACATCAATTAGAGTCTTTTTTTTTGTGATATAACTTCTTTTAAAATTTTTAATTCTAAAAATAAATCTAAACCATCAATATCACTAATAGTGTCATGTTTTAAAAAAAAATTCAAGATTAATACAATTGTTTTCAAACTATCATCATCTAGTATTTTTAACTTTTTAAAATTAAATAAAAAAATAAAAAATATCTTCGTACATTTGAAATTGTTCAAATATGTTCTCAATTGAAGAAATAGCACAATCTATAATATATAAGTAATGGCTAATTCTAAAATATTTTTCATCAAATTGTGTTATCTTCTCATTTGCATTTTTGTCAAATTGTTTTTTTTTCTATGAATTACACGTTTTTCATTAAATACAGGTTCTATTGTCATTTTCTTTACAATCTCTGTAAATGTAATTGGCAATTTCCTGGCGATTAACAAAATCGCCCAAGTCTGTATCTTTCTTTGTGTCTTTTGGTTCTTTTTGTTTTGGGTTGGGCCGACCGCATTGCATATCATCTTGTTGCATTCCTCCTTATTTTTTGTCTTTTTGGCATTTTCTCTCTCAGTAGCGCTCGATAGGCACTCAAGCGCCTATCTAACAGCTTGTTGCGCTCATTAAGCGCTCAATAGGCACTCGAGCACGGGCTTTAAGGTTGTTTCCAGTAGGCACTGCTCGCTAGGCGCCCTTAAGGTGCTCAAGCGCTGGTGAGCCATTGCTTTTACAGTGGGCTCCGCTCGCTAGGGGCCCTTTAGGCGCTCAAACACTAGTTCAGCGCTCGTGGTGAGCTCATTAGGCGCTCGAGCGCTGGGCTCCTTTTTGTTCTCTCTTCTGCCACTCTAGTAGAGTGCGCTCGCTAAGCACTTGTAAGACGCTTGAGCGCTGTCTTGTGCCCCTGTTTCTAGTGTTGAGCGCTCGCTAAGAGCTCATTTGGCGCTTGAGCACTTCATTCTGCGCTTGAATAGCGATTGAGCAACGCTCAAGTGCTCCCTAAGTCAACCTTTTTATGGCACTTGCTAGGCACCTGCGGCGCGCTCGAGCGCTCAAGCGCTAGCCCGCACTCGCTAGGCGCTTGAACGCCTAGAGCCAGCTTTGTGTGTCCTTTTCTGTTGTAAACCCTAGGAGTATATAAGGTTTTACTTTATCTCATTTTAGACATACCAAGAGCATATTTAGAGTTTTGATCGATAACTTTGACCCCTTTGACTTTGAACCATCTTTGTCAACTCTTTTGTAACAATCTAGGTACAGTTCCATTCTTTGAAGTGTGCACACAACCTAGATTTTGTATTTTTCATACATGTCATTTTTCCTACATATTTGGTCATACACGCTCTCTCAAAACTTTCTCGGATCACATATAAGCCACTGGGCTACAAAGATCAATGAGTTGAAGCGACTAGAATATGTGGAATCAAGAAGGAGCTTGGAGAGCTGTATTAAGCAAGGAAGTTAGGTCATCGTATGGGTAATGGGTGTAAATCTTTTATTCTTCCAGCTTATACCTTTTTGATTCATAGTGAAAAGTGTTTTGTGACTTGGTGCCGTGGTTTTCATTCTAGAATTTATCCAAAGATTTTCACGTTATATCTTGAGTTCCTCATTCATGAATGTTGGTCTATTATTTTAATGATTTAAAACAAACTTTTTAATTTTTATTTGATCAAGGATTAACCTATTCACCTTCCTCCAGGGTTAATCAATCCTCTTTGTCGTTCTTTCAATCTCTATAGTTGAATTCATAGCAAATGAAATCCAGTTTCTCTGCAATTTTCATAGAACGCTTAATTATTCTATAGCAATATCCATATGCAAATATTTTGATTGTAAATTTTTACTAATTGAATTAATGATAAATAATATATTATGCCAAATAGTCATAACTAATAAAAATTTAAAATTCTCAATCTCATATGTTACTAAACAATTAGCTTTACTTCTTATTTTAGGATCTTCACTAGTTTTTGTTAATTACAGCAAAACATTCTTATTTGTGGAGCTTGAAATTTTATTGTTTTAACACTTTCAACATGATTTTTTCAACGTGTTTGTGACAACGATTTAAGAGTTAATTCTAGTACATTATATTTTAAAATTTTCATTGCTTCGTAAAAGAAGAAAATAATGAATATGTGTTGTATAATTTCAAAAAATTATATGGCTTTAAAACAAGAGTTGGCCATGTCACAAAGTATTAAATTAAGATTATGACAACCACACGGTATGAAAGATGCTTTAGAATTAATATCTAAAAGTCTTTTTTGTACCCTTTGTTATTTTTTCTTTATATTAGATTTGTTATCATATCATTGTCCGCGTATGTCATTAATATTAACTTTCTAAATATATGTATTTATTATTTTTTTATTTCAAACATTCAAATTAATATATTTTTTATTTTGATTAAATAAGGCATAATCTATTTTATTAGTAGGCCTAATAAATAACTTATATATATTCTTAATTTTGTGAATATAATTTATTTTAAAGTAGATCATATATAATAGTATGTATTATAAAGGAATTTATAAATTTAAAGACTTCATTATTTTGGGAGTTTAAGGCAACCACCTAATTCACCTAACAAACAGGCCACCCTCTTGTGGTTGCAGAGATCAATGGACTTTGATTGCAATACTAATAAGCCTTCATAAATCTAACAAATACGTACGGGAAGTAAATGTCGGTCTAATTAATTTTCATGGTCTTTGTATTAATGCAGGTGGATTTGGAGGCGGGTGGAGTTGCAAAGGCAATCCCTTGCTATATGAAGGAAACTGGCCTTTCAGAGGAATATGCTAGCGAACATGTAAGGAATTTGATTGATGAGAGTTGGAAGCAGATGAACAAGGGTCTAGCGGCTGATGCACCTTTCCCTAGACCTTTTATGAACACAATTTTCAATCTTGCTAGGATTTCTCATTACACATACCAGCATGGAGATGCACATGGAGCTCCAGATGACTCCGCGAGAAATCGAGTTTTGTCGCTGTTAATCGAGCCTATTTCACTCCAATCAAAAAACAATTTGAATTCTATGTTGGAGTTAATTTAGAATTTAATATTTGAGTTAGAATATTGTTAACACATGGTTCATGTATAAGAGTCTTAGAAGTATGAAAGATCATTTCGTAAAGTGAAAAGTTGTGTCAACATATTCAAAGTACTTGTGTTAAGTACTTTGAAGTATGTGATGGTAGATTCAATGTATTTTGAAATATATGAAAGATACATGAATAATGTGGTAGTTCGAGAGTTGCTATGTCCTCTATATAAAGAGGATGCTGGTTATTGAAATGGTATCAACTGAAGTGAGAAGAATAAAGAAAAAAGAGTTGGTGTCTTTAAAAGGTATTTTGATTGTTAGGAGCTCTGTACAGCCATTTGGGTTTTACATCTCCATAATGTTCTCTTTATATATGTTTTGTTGTTTGTGAGTGCCCACCACAAGTCTTCAACCATCTAGAGCTTATTACTTTTTCAACATAGTATTCGACCTTATTTTTTTTCAACACTCAATCATTTGATTTGTCGAAATTAATCTTAACTTTTATTTTTCTTTCTTTCTTGTTTGTAGTTGAGGGAGAGTTTAAGACAAGTTACACAACATGGCTTTAATTTAAGCACGATTTCCATATTCTAATGATATTTTAACCCTTCATTTTAGAAGGTTTGACAAATAGATGATCACTATGGTAAGATCAAGTTCATTGGGCATTAATTAATACATGTGTTGAGAATTAAAATGCGATCACTAATCCCGCCCACGATCAACCAAGAACACACAAACGCAGAATAATAACAAAGAAAAAGAAAGAAAGAGAGACAATCACACGATCACACACAATATTTACGTGGTTCGACAAGTCGTGCCTACGTCTACAGAATCACATACTTCACTATATTGATTGAAGGTTACAAGGAGAGAAGAGTTCTTATGAGAGGATGACAAAATAACATAACAAAATAATGCAACACACTGGCGGCTGCAAACCCTACGCAGCTATAACAGTCGCGTCCTCGCACAAACTGCTCGAGCGGTTATCGAGCCATCGTCGAGCGGTCTCAACACGCTATCGATATCTTGCCTACAAAGACCCATCGCTCGAGCGGTCTATTCACTACTCGAGCCGTCAACCTAAAAATTATTTTTTCTTCACCACTCAATAATTGTCCAATTTGAAGTAAAACCATTCCAAGCCTTGAGACATCCCATCAAACTCACTAACACCTTGAAATCACTGACATTACCAGTCAAAATTGATGTGACCCAATCTCTTGTCTTCTAACCCTGAAGACTAACTAAATCCGAGCACAACTTTAGTTTATCAATGTTGACTTCTTTAGTCAACATGTCTGCTGGATTCTTCACTCCACTGATCTTCTCAAGAGTCAATTACCCACTATCAAGCAAGGAGCGAATAAAGTGATACCTCATTTGTATGTGCTTCGTCCTAGAGTGGAATGCCAGAGTTTTTTGCAAGAAAGATATCGCTCTGGCTACCACTGTAGAGTGTCCCTCTATCGACCTTCTTACCCAACTCGTCCAAGAGACTCTGCAACTATACCATCTCATTTTCAGCTTCTGTTACAACAACATACTTTGCCTCTGTAGTAGAAAGTTTCACAATCTTCTGCAGCTTTGAGACCCAACTCACTACTGTACCACCTAGGGTGTAGACAAACCCGGTGGTTCTCTTTTTAGTGTCAATATAACTGGCTAGGTCAGCATCCACATAGCCCTGCAGTTTTAGACCTATCCTCATGAAACACAAGGACGTGTCTGTAGTCCCTTTCAAATACCTCATAATCCACTTGACAACATACTAATGTTGTTTTCCTAGATTACTCATGTATCTGTTGGCTACTCCTATTACATGCGTGATATCTGATGTGGTTCAAACCATGGCATACACCAGGCTACCAATAGCCGATGCATAAAGAACCTTACTTATGTGCTCTTGCTCCTTCTTTGTCTTCGGAGACTGATCCTTAGTTAGCGTAAAGTGGCTAGCTAAAGGCGTGCTTACAAGTTTTGTGGCGTCCATGTTGAACCTGCACAGCATTTTCTTCACATACTTTGCCCGTGAGAGTCTCATGGTCTCTTCAGCTCTTTTTCTGACTATTCTCAATGGCTAACGTTATTCTCATTTTGCTGCACATAAAATAATTCAAATATTATTTTTTTTCAAAGATTTTAAAAGTTGGCACCCCTTTTCTCAAATTATAAATAGAGACTCTCATTCGTGGAAAAAAAGTTTTTGACAAACACTCTATAAGAGCTTTCAAGTGTTTTTCAAAAGCTTGCAACCACTCTTCAAAACTCTTAAAAGATCATCAAGCACCTTTACGTACTACTTTTGTACGTTTGTTCACACTAAGTACATCGAACATGTCAGAACTCATGGAAATTGCAAGTCTAATCTCTTAATTTTAAAGAGAAAAATTCAAATTTGTTCGAGATCAAGATATTCAAAGCCTATGGCAACTCTCTTCGTCATTTTCTCCTTTTAAGGATTTGAAAAAAGTTCATTAAACGGATGAATTATTCGATAACCTATTCCAGCCGTCAGATTACAACTTGTTCGGAAATTGAATTAGAGAATTCTCATAGATTTGGGCAAAATTACATAGGAATGTACCCATTTCATAAAATTTTTTTCTCATGTTTTTCATTACAGGATGCGATATTTGCTTTAGTTTCAATGGACGAAGTCAACAAAACAAAAGCCATACCTTTGGTCGATCTCCATACATTTGCTTAAGTTTTGATTGATTTTACTCTCTGTTTCATTCAGATTCATTAGATTATCCACATTATATGTGTAACCCGATCGTTTAATTCTATGCATTTTCATTCAATTTGCAAATCAATTAAGGTATCTTCTATCGATTATTAAAAAACTTGTCACAACCACTCAATTGATTACTATGTAAATCTAACTCACATGATTTGATTATTGTTCATTGAGTTGCCGAGAAAATGAAAGAAAATGAAGGAAAAGAAATGGATGAGTCATCCGTTTATATGTATGTGTGTATTATATTATAAGTACGAAGATTCAAGTTCTTTTAAGAAAAGAAGACAGAGAAATTCACAAATTTTAAAAACTCCCCTAATAGTGAAATTTTCTCTTTTCCGCAATACATAATTTTGCATTATTTGTAGAATACGATTATGTAGAAAAAAACATTTTTTCCATAAGAAAATTATTTTTGTGGAACTCGTGTTTACTGAGAACAATTGAACACACGAACAGAAAAATAAAATAGTTATTTTTTCTTCTCTCTTCTATTTTCGTCTACTGAAAAAAGCCTAAAAATAGTAAGAATTAGCAACAAGTTAAATCCTAAATGAGATTTATTTGGAAAATTAAAGAAAACGAACAATGCAAATGAACCGAACTTAATATACATATCAGATTTGCTTTTAGCTTTTTGAGCTTTTCTACCCTATACTTATTGGGTCAATAATTCCTCGTGGATTGGCTTCGATCGAGTGGCCTAGATCACACGTAATACACTATATCGTAAAAATAATATTACAAAATTATTTTATTAAATTAATCTATTAAATGATATTGCACAATTACAAGCATTGATGCTATGAGTCTGTCATAAATTTTATTTATTTTTAATATTTGTGATTGTACCACATCATTCAATAAATTAATTTAATAAAATAATTTAATCAGACTAATATTATTATTTACTATAAACATGAGAATAACTCCTGCACGTACAAGATTTAAAAATCCAGGTCACATACACGTAATACATAGAAAAGAGCCCAACATGTCCTACTTGTCATCCCACTTCTCCAACCTCTTGTTAGCCTTTTCCACCTGTAATTCAATTTAAAATAATTAAATTTAAATTAATTTTCTGGACACAGAGAAAGGGAGACCCAACTGAAAGCACATAGATATTAAAATTAAGCATTAATTGAATAAGATTTTAATTTAAGAGTTTATTAAGAAAAAAAATCCGAAAGGGACCTTATTATAATATTTGTGCTCTTAAGTCTTTTACCAAACAATTGATCATCAGCGACTCATTGGATAAATCAGTACCATAATTTTTGTGTCCCAAAAATTAATGTGGTTTCTGAATAACTTATGGTCACCATTCACCAAAGTCATCACTAAAATCCGGATTTGTGGTGCTTATATTGAAAAAAAAAATGTACTGGCAACTAATAGGAATGTAAAATGAGCCTGACGTTTTATATTGAAAGTCGACTCAGGCCTGTTACTGTAGTGGTTCTTTTGACCCTCGCCAAGGCTCAAGTCTGAACACATATGAGTAGGGCTTAGACCTTGGTTCTGCGACTTGAAGCTCGGTTTGATATTGGCCTATGGGCCAGAGAGTTCGTGGCCTGGCTCGTCGACTCACGGGAAAATAAAAAAATGATGAAACTTCCAACTGTTGCCTAGGCCTGAGGCTCGGTTCGAGGGCCGACCAAAGAGTATGCTATTGTTTATTATATATTAATAAATAATAATTAGTATAAGTTTATTTATAAACTAAAATAAATATAAAAAACACATAATATACTAATATTTATTACATACATAAGCAATAAAAAAATAATAACAAATGTAACAAAAACAAATTATTTAAAAAAATCTGAAAAACCTGACCCCAAAACCCAAGCTCAAAGCCCAAGCTCTACTCAGTTGCACAAACCCTCGGACTGGTCCTACCCTCCCCTCCTCAAAAAGACTTTGTCTGGCCTAAATTTTGGTGGCAACCAAACAGGCATGGATCAGGTTGGATTGGACTGGGGCCAAAATTAGCCCTCTACCTATTAATATAAGCCTCCCAATCTCACTTTAGTTAACATGTGACAGGTCATGTCTACTAGCAAAGTAAAATATGTAGTAGCTCGGATTTTACACAGTTAACAAACGCGCGTACATAATTTATGAAGGTAACATATAAATAATTTTGCTAACTACCTTTGGTCGACGAAGAATATATTTACTGTCCCAATGTTTTGAAATGCAAATTATTATGTAAACTTGTGATATTCTGATATCTCACATCAGAAAGGGAGAGAGAGTTCCTGGGTTATAAAATAAAAATCTTAGACTCTTACATCCAATGAGGTATTTTTTCAAGTGGTAGAGACATTAGCAGGATTCCGCAGTTAAGCGTGCTTACGTTAGAGCCATGCAAGGATGGATGACATTTTGGAAAGAACAAAACTATGAAGGCTTTTGCCTAAAGCGGACAATATAATTGCCATGTAAAGGGTCGGAGTGCTACAAATGGTATCAAAGTCGACTCTCCTCACCTCCGAGTGTGGGTCTCTACCATCTCGCGTAACACGTAGGCGGGCTACAGAGTGGGCGATCGATAAAGGACTGGCAGGCTATTGGAGCTGTGCGAGCAACTAGACGGGAACATGCAGTCCTTAAAGATGGTGGATTGTGATATCCTAGTATTTCACATCGAAATGGGAGAGGAAATTCCTGGACTATAAAAGAAAAATTTTGTACCCTTACATTCAACGAGCGAGGTCTTTTCTAAAGTAGTAGAGATTCTAACAGAACTCCGCAGTTAAATGTGCTTACGATGGAGCAATGTAAGGATGAGTAACCTATTGGAAAGAATAAAACCATCTCAAAATGAACAATATTATTTTCTTGTAAATGGTTAGAGTGTTACAAAACTAGAAAAGAGATTGGATGGACTGGTCACCGGTTCAACCCTTAACGAGTCGTTACATCATTATAAATAAATTTATATTATAAAAAATATAAAAATAATATGTAATTCACAATCTAAATAATAAAATAAAGACATCTCGTGATCTAAATATGACTCAAATTTAAAATTAGAACCTAGACCAAATGTAATTAAAATTTAAAATATCCTTGATAGTTGATTATCAAGTTAAAACAAAACAAACGCAAGTAACAAGCATCCACGTATAAAAGTGTTAGGATTAGAAAATAAAGAATAGCAATTAGGTTTACTGTGTGCAAGTAAAAAGTGTAAAATTGTAAACCATGAGTCTAATTATTAGGTTGTGAGAATCACCCGGTTTGATCTGATCGATAGTTTAATTGCAATTTGGAATATTTTTATCAAAATACAGCAATTTTTAAAATTGACTCGTTTAATGGATAAATTTAGATCATTAAGTAAACCAGTTAGCAGTTCATTCGGTTGAACCAATCAGTCTAAAATATATCTAAAAAAATACACTGTCCAATAAATAATAATCAATAAGAGCCTTAGCTGCTCAATAGTTTTATACCTTTTCATAAGACTCCTCATCTAGGTGGTCTGCGGTTCGAGTCTCTCTACTCCATTTTTCTCTCCACTTTTCTCTCTTCCTCGCTGTCCCTGTACTCCCAATCAAAATAAATAATAATCAATATTTTTCTTATACGAAAATAACAAAATCAAGAGAATTAGAAAATTACCTCTTTGTTCCAGTCTCCTCCTCGCTACCACCTATCATTCCTTTCCATAATCCCTACACAAAAGAAACAAGAAATTAATAATTACACTACCATCTTGTGCATCAAATTTATGGTGCTTCAAAATTCTAATTTTACAAGGAAGAGAAAAAAATATTCCCAAATTCCCTCCAGAAGGATAGAGAAATACTCCTCAAGATTTAGTTTTCGAGCTTTGGAATGGGGCTAGAACGATGGTTGATCTGGGTTATTTATCTTATAGAGACCGTAGAAAAAATTATATATGCAAAAATTTAATTTAATCGAATATCGATAGATATATACAAATATTGAGCTTTGTTTTGCAAAATGGATGGTTTAATCTTAAAAGTTTATTAGACAAAAACCATCAATTTTATAAAACAAAAAGTAATTTGTCTATGTACCCATCAACGTTGGCTAAAATTAAATCTTTGTTTGAATGATCTTCTATGCGAGGCACACGATATGAACGGTTTGAATTATCGTTGTTGGCCACCTTAGTCCAAAAAATGAATGCCCCATTTGGGTTAAATTTTGCTCTTATTTTAAATTTTTTTTGAACTCTCTTATCTTTTTTACAGAATTTTTTGCTTTTTCAAATCATCAAAATAAGATGAACTGAGAAAATGAAAAAAAATTTATGAGATGAAAAAAATTTACTAAAGATGAAAATACGCAATATAAATTTTAATTTATTAGTTTATTCAAACTTTTTTTTATGAACTTCTTTGTTATATTTTGATTAAATTTGTTTGTTTTTTTGGCTCGTCTTGACGAAATGAGTCAAAAAATATAATAATTTAACTAAATAATAAAAATAATTCACTAAAAACAAAAATATATAAAATCAAATAAATAAATAAATAAATTATTATGCCAAATAGAACCTATGCCTTTTGGGGGTATAGTGAGGATCTTATCCCGATGCATATATTCAACAGTTAGATGCAATGGGTCTCACTTGGATCCTATTAATATTCGATAGTTGTGGAGGTATCACATATTACATAAAATGCAATTTAGGAAAATACGACAAGTGTAACATCAGTAAGGTCTGTTTGTTGTCTAAAAAATTTAGTTTTTTAGATGTTTAATTTTTTTTTAAAAAAGAAATAAAAAAGTTTGGGGATTTGGAATATTTTTTTATAGTAACTTTTTTACTTTTTATTAAAATATCTAATATATACTTATTTTTTACTTTTAAGTTGTAGTGTTTGGAATTTGTACGGTTTTATTTGTTTTTGTGAAGATGGTTGATTTTTTTTAATTGATGGCATTCTAGTAATTTTAGTTTAAAAAAATTAACGCGTTCAAAATGTGTATAGATTTTTTTTTCCTTAAGTTAAGAGGTAAAAAAAATTAGTTAGCTTTTTGGCCGAAGCAGCTCAAGTTTTTTTGAGGCCCAAAGGCAAGGTTTTAACTAAAACTCAATTTTTATATAATAAATTATTTTATTTAAAATTTGTTTCTTTTCATCTTTTTAAGGCAAAAGTACTAATTAAATATTTGTCCATAAACTTGCCGTTATCAAGATCATTGTTTGAGAATAAATTAATTTCTCAATTTTCCCTTTTTTCCGACATTTTGCATAATTATATTTATTTATTTTAATTAACATATTTATAAATGAAACAAATACAATTAATCTATAATTATAGTATAACTTGATAAATGATGATTGATATCAGTTCTTTAATTGACTCAAATCACCTAATAATTATAACTTTTAAAATCAAAATAATAATAATCAATATATTATGGAATCTTTTGTTTTTAAATATTTAAAATTTTATATAATACATATAATAAAATAAAAATAACATAAAATATTTTTAATTTTAAACACTAAAACTATGTGAATTTTTTAATATTTTTAATTCTCGCTTTATTTTATATAATATATATTTATAATATATAGACATATTTTAATAAATAAAGCCCCACGTTCATATGAGATCCAAAACAAACACCTCACTTGCTTAAGAGTTGAACTGTCCCAACTTTTTTAAGAAATCAAACAGTGTGGCTTAGAAACAAATTTTTTTGCAAAAAAATCAATTTTGTTAGTAAACCAAATAGGGGCTAAATCAAAATAACAACAAGTGCAACTTATTTATTTAAAACTCAAGAAGAAGAAAAAACGAGAGCAATAAAATTGTTGAGGTAATGAAGTATGTATCTTAGCACCTAGTTTGAAGTGAAAATCGAGTAGCGAACCCATCAAAATTCCAAGAATGAAGTAACAACCCACGTTCACGTTGTTGGAATCTGTGAATTTCATTGGCCATTGAAATCTAGATTTCACTAGCTGGATCAATTACAATTGAATTGGCCATTCAATTACAATTGAAGCCTGGAAACCAACAGCCATGA
>JAOTRH010000025.1:7153863-7165236 GCA_034768845.1 Heliamphora exappendiculata
AAAAGAAAAAAAAAAGGAAAAAGAAAAGAAAATAGAGGCATTTCCTTATATTCATCCATTTTCTTTTTTGCATGAGACAGGCTGAGGGAGTTTACAATCAAAGGCTTCAGAATTTGGCTCTCACTCTTGACAAGGTGGCTTTCTATGTCATTTTAAAATACATTTCACTTTCATTAGAAAGGGGGCATCTTTATTATTTAGTTTTGAACCCTAAACGTGATTAAAGCATTCTGTTTGTGCATGATGTATGAACAATTAAAAGATGATGGCGTGATACCGAATTCCATGATTTAAATCGAACGAGTTCAGCCTTTCATTACAAGTATAGCTTAGCTCATAGCCCTTTTACTAATGTGCTCAGTTGGGTCTGTTCCTCAACTCCAGATACATAAAGTCAAAAAGTCCAAAACAAATTCTGCATCTTGTTTATTATAAGTTGGTAGTCACCGAGAAGATTTATTGTCCATGCGTCCATGATATTGTATGCTGAACGAGGTCTTGGTGCTCGGATTAGAGGTTTTCATTACTAGTGATGAAAAAAGATCATAACTTTATAATCTTGAACATTTTCAATGTCTTTTACAGGTCAGGTATGTCATGAGATGCATTTTTGGTGACCCAAAGAAAGCTCCGCCTCCGCTGGAGAGGTTGAGTCTGGAAGAATCAGTTTCCTTTCTCTGGAATGGAGAGGGTTCACTTGTAGATGAACTTATTCAGAGCATGGCCCCACATATGGATGATAGCATGCTAAATGACCTAAAGTCCAAGATTCGTGCTCATGATCCATCTGGTTCTGATGATATGCAGAAGGAGCTTCGGAAATCTTTAATATGGTGAGCGGCATATTCTCTTTCATCATTTTTGTATGTTTACTTGGTAAAACATGCAAATCCCATAGAGCTTGTTTGTTCTTGTTTCAGGTTGAGGGATGAGGTTCGAAATCTTCCATGTACATACAAGTGTAGGCATGATGCTGCTGCTGATTTGATTCACATTTATGCTCACACGAAGTGTTTTTTTAGAGTGCAGGTGGGTCTTGTTATCTTAGTATTATTATCACTATTACTATTATTTTTTCGGAGATTTGAGAAACTTCTAGTTGTTATTGGTGTTCCATTCTTGGTCTAAGTCAGATTTTATTTGTGCCGGCAGGAATACAAGGCTATAACTTCGCCACCTGTTTACATTAGTCCTCTAGACCTGGGCCCCAAGTACAGCGATAAGATGGGGTCAGGTTTCCAAGAATATCACAAGACGTATGGCGAAAATTATTGTTTTGGGCAGTTGATTTACTGGCATAACCAGGCTAATGCTGAACCAGATTGTAGCCTTGCCAGAGCAAGTGGGGGTTGCCTGTCATTACCTGACATTGGTTCTTTTTATGCCAAGGTCCAGAAGCCATCTCGACAACGGGTTTATGGCCCAAGGACTCTGAAATTGATGTTGGCAAGGATGGTAAGTTTTTTAATAGAAAAAGTGTTTGTGATTGATCCAGAAGGAATGAAACAATTTTTGTTTGCTTCGTCATTGTTTGCCTATTGTTTCAGCCTATAAGTGGACTCTACACATCTTTGCTACTCTCTAACAAAATGCAACACTTCACTCAGAAAGCTTTGTTTTCTGGGTGGTTAAAGTCGCGAGTGTCTTTAGTTGTAGAGCCCTTAATACGAAGCTGAGATTTGATCATGCTAGTGATTTTTCTCTTTCAAGATACTATGTTTAGTAACTTTAGTTTTGCTTGGGACATAGCATAACATGGATATTGTATTTGGAACTGAGCTTGTCAAATTACACCTGGCATCTTTGTGCCATAAATTGTAATGCAATCAAAATATGAAACACTAATCTTATGACACACCATATTGTGGCAATTCCAAAATCTATTGGGTAAATGTTTCTAAAGCCTTTATATTAAAGTCGGAGTTGAATTGTTTGAGAACTCTTAAGTGGATCCTAGTATGAATGTGAATGTCAGAAAACCTGACCCATGCCATCAATTGGAAATTGAACTGACAACCTGTTTATATTGCAAATGAGTACTGAAGTTTATGCTGGAAATTAGTCATTTGCTTGTCCAACTTCATGTACATTTTGATTATTCACCTTCATGTCCTCGAGATGAACTAGTTACTTAAAATGATCCCCTTTATGTTGTGTTTACTAGGAAAAGCAGCCCCAGAGACCATGGCCCAAGGATCGGATATGGTCGTTCAAGAATTCACCAAAAGTTTTTGGAACTCCAATGCTAGATGCTGTTTTGCATAATTCTCCTCTGGACAAGGAGATGTTGCATTGGTTGAAGCACAGACCTTCCATTTTCCAGGCCATGTGGGATCGATGAACTGAACTAAAAGCCAGCATTGTGGGCACATAGGGTATTTATCAATCCCTCTATATTTGGAATGATAGCTCAGTTTTAGTTGTACCTGCCCCTTCTGTTTGGGATTTGGTAATCATTCCAGAATCAACAATCCTGGTGCTGCTTTGTCTTCATTCTTGTGTACAGTTTTTAGCCTTTTTTTGTAATTTGCAATTCATTATTGGTGGTAGTGCAGTGTTTTCTTTTTTTTTTTCCTTCCCCCTAATTGATAGGGAAAAGATAAAAGCAAGAAATATCTCTAGGCAGCTCGTCGTCTTTCGTCAATGGCTTCTAACTTTCCTTTCCTTCTGTTCGAATGTCAGCACTCCTTTCTCCTTGCCTGAAATCCTAACCCTTTTGAGAGGCTTCTTATCTTAATATCTGATAGCAACATCATTGTGGTGCCTTTGGGAAGTTATTGGGATCAAACTTAACTTGCACAGCCACTGGCATCGCAGTTACTGAGCTATATGACATTTGAATGTAACTCATTATTTTTCTCTGTGAACATCATGGTTGGGCTGTAGGTTGCGAGTTTAAGTGATGGTATCATCTTGTTTGGTGTTTGCAATAGGCTGAAGCCACAGTGGGGGTCTTAAGAATATTGTCCACCTGGGATGATCTCCACTTCATATCTTGATTGGTCCACAACGATGTTCTGAATTGTTCATCTCATAGGTAAATTTAATTTGATTGGATATCGATAGGTGCGTGAACAAATTGTATTTTGTTTGTTTTATAAATTGAACATTTTTTTTTGTTTAAAATAAACCATTCAAGTTTTAATTTTTTGTTTTCAAAATGAAATGCAATTTGTTCATGTACCCATTGATATTTGATTAAATTGAAATTTTGTATTATTGATTTTTTGTGAAATTTACGAGATGAATGGTTTGAATTATTCTTATGGTCTGGCTATGAAACAATAACTTTTGCAGAACTTCCCTATCGATGCCTTGATTAGATGGAACTTTTGCATTATTGAATTCGTGGGATACTCACCAGATGAGTGGTTTGAATTATTATTATTATGGTTCCACTACAAAACAACTACTTTTGCAGACGGTCTTGATTAAATGGAATTTTTGCATTATTGAATTTTTGTTGCCGAACTTACGAGATGAGTGATTTGAATTATTGTTATTGTTATTGTCGCACTACAAAATCACAAAACCGAGCTTTGAGAGGTATAGAGGGAGAGGGGTATGGAGGAAAGCTATTCCCGGTCTACCTATTGTGGAGATATCCTTTTCTTTATTTGGTTTTACCATTCATTTTCTGGGTTTGGGAATTTGTTTGAAAGATATGGAGTTCGAATTTTTTGAGGTAAGGGGTTGAATGTTCTAACTGGCTGCGGTTTCTTGATGAATAACTTAAAATCAACAGTAGGTAAAGCTTCTCTTGTTACAAACCTAATAACTTTTGTGGGGACCACTGAAAAGTGATAGCTAATAACAAAAGCCATTCTTTGAAACTTTTTGTTTTTTTGGCTAATTTTTTTAGTTTTCCAATTCAACAAGAGAAAATAAATTTAAAAGTGTAGCCATTTTGAAAAAGTTAAAAAAAATTCACATAAAAACCTTGAAGTGGGCTTTTTTTTGTCTTAAAATCTTTTTTGGGTCAATTTTTTTTTTATTTTTTTAGTTTATTGTAACGAGAAAAATTTTAAAAATATTATTATTTAAATTAAAATAATTTTTTTTACTAAAATTTTTAAAAAAAGTAAAAAAAACTTCATCACATTTTAGTCGATAGAAAGTTAAAAAACAAAACAACAAAAAAATTTAGCGGCCAGTCTCCAGTGTATTTCTGTATTCATAAGAGAATCTGTTAAAGCATAAGCGAAGTATGTTGGAATAGCGGACTATAACTACTCTCAACTTTAAAAGTATAGTTTCTCCAAAACATGATGTTTGGATATAAGAACCGAATTAAATTAAATATAATTATATAATTATATTTTGTTTTATTATAAAAAATAATTAAATAAATATTTTTATGGTAAATTATACTGACATTTCTTCTGATTTTTTGACAAAAACAGAAATCACTCTTATAATTTTAAAAATATCACTAATCTCTAATCAAGTTTAATTTTTGTATCAAATGAACTTAACCGTTAAAATTTTCGTTATACTTAACGGAAACCACCGTTGAAAACCATTGCCTCCCAAACTACCCCAAAATCACTCCCGAAACTTACAATCTCTCTCTCTCTTTGCTCTCTCGCTCTCTCTCCTCTCTTCGCTCTCTCTCTACGCCCCTATGGAAGCGCGACACAGTCGCACCACCCACGCCACCACTGCAGCCTCACCAAGTTGCTGCCATTGCCACTGCTGGCGTCGTAACACCACCGGACTCTCTTCCATCTCTCTCTCTCTCTCTCTATATATATATATATATATATGCATATGTACTGCTCCAACGCTGCTACCAATCTCTCACTGCCGTCATCGCACGCCACTCTCACCGTCGACTCCCACGTTGTACGCCACCATCGCCATCGCCGTCCCTCTTTCTCTGCTTGCTCTCTCTCCTCTCTGCCCTCTCTCTATGTCTCCCTCTGCTCTCTCGCTCTCTCTCCTCTCTCTGCGGTGGTTTTAGGTGGCGGTGGGGGTGTGTACAGTGGTTTTAGGTGGCGATAGTTTGGAACGGTAGTTTTTGGTGGCAGTGGTTTTGGGTGGAGGTTTTAAGGGTGATTTTTGTAGTTTTTGTTAGAAATTTTAACGGTTGAACTAATTTGATACAAAAATTAAACCTAAAAGGAGGTTAGTAATATTTTTAAAATCACAGAAAAAATTTCTATTTTTGTCGAAAACTAGAGCGATGATTAGTGTAATTTACCCATATGTTTATTATATTTCATGTTTGAGGTGAATTTATTGAATACTTTTACCCAATTTAATATAATGGTTCACCTATTTTAGTGGAAAAGCGTGTTATTTGTTTATATCTATTAGTTTGTAAGAGATTCAATGCTACACTAAGAATAATTTGTAAATAAGAAGTATTGTAAGCTAAGAATGAATATTTAAATTATTGTTGTTCTTATTCATATTGAGGTTATTTAGGTAAATTTTATTATTTTACAATAGATACTTTTTTAATATAATTTTTAACTTAATACGAGATTAACAATATTTATTATATAAAATCAATGTAGTTTAATTTTGCAACAATACTATGCTATTTATTGTATAAGTTATACGAAAAATTAGGGAACATCCCAATTTATAGGTCGTTCATGATTTTTCATCTAGTATGATAATTTTTAACGAGTAAGGTCTATTCTCATAAAAATTTTAATGCGCAAGATATTTTTGGAACAAAAATACCTTAAAATAGATAAATTTATCAGTGTCTTTTCAAAATATGTTTAAATATTACAGATAAATTTATCTATTTTTTTATTAAAAGTATGTTTAAAGAATACAGATAAATTTATTTGTACATTTTCAAAACATGTATAAAGAACACAGATAAATTCATCTGTCTTTTATTGAAAGCACGTATAAAGAACATAAATAAATTTACCTGTCTTATTGAAAGCACGTATAAAGAATATAGATAAATTTATTTGTGCGTTTTCAAAACATGTGTGAAGAATACAGATAAATTTATCTATTTTTAATTGAAAGTACGTGTAAATAATACAAATAAATTTATCTAACTTATTAAAAATACGTATAAAGAACACAAATAAATTTATCTGTATTGATATGTAAACAGATAAATTTATCTGTTATGCATAAATAAACAGACAGATAAATTTATCTATTTGCATATTAAACATATGCAAAATAGATAAATTTATCTGTTTGTAGGGTATTTTCAGGAGGAATCATATAGTTGGACCTTGCGCGTTAAAATTTTTATTTATGAACTTTACGTGTTAAAACTTATTTTTTGAGTTCTTTAACTGAAATTCCCTAAATTATATTGGCATGAATAAGAAATAAAAAAATCATTTTTAAACACCGTGAATTTGGGTATGCTAGTTTTATAAAGTCTAATGACTTGTTATAAAAACACAAACATACCCGTAAGGTTTTTGGGCGGGTTTGGTTTGTCGTGTAAAATGGACACTTCTATGAAATCAAGGTGTTTTTAAAAAATAGACAGATATTTACGTTTTAAGTATAGTGTATTGGGAAAAATATCACGCCACAAGATACATGTTCGGTGATTCAGAAAATATATCTTTATTAACTTTCAAATATTATAATAAGCAGAATTTACAGAAACAAAATTGCAGAAAATAAAATGAACAGAATATGCAAATCGAGTCCTGCAAACGCAATTTTCTTAAGAATGATGCACCGCCTACCGAGAGTGTTGTAGGTTTTCCACCGGCGTCACTTTCTTAGGATAAAACGGTTGACCCGAATGTTAGAACACCACCAATGATCAGCTACGAACGTACCTCGTTTGTTTTTCTCTTTCTCACAACAGACTATCAGAATTTGTATCTCTCTTCCTCCTTTCACTGTATTCTGTATGTCCTCACTTATTCTCTGTGTGCGTCCAGAATACTACATGAGCCTTTATATAGAATTTTCTTCGTAGAGAATTAGACTATAATTGAATTGGCAATTGAATAGCTAATTAATTGTCAATTGAATTCTAGTATTGAATCCAATTGAATTACCTAAATTCAATTGCCAATTGAATGGCCAATTCAATTGCTAATTGGATTCAGAAATTAAAGCCAATTGAATTCAGAAAAATTCCAACATAGTTTGGGTTCCCTGTTTGGGATAATTATATATTTGTTTATTTGATTTGATTTATTTTAGTTTTAGTGAATTTTCTTGATTAAGTTAGGGATAGTTCTCATTTTATAAGGTTGTTTATGGATAATTTTTTTTTAAAAATTATATAGCCCACAAGGTTCTGTTTTAAATTTTTTAATTTTTTTTAAATTTTACATCCATGGCTATTAGTAATGGCACGACAATATATATAGAATGATTTATATCATATCTAATACTTTAAAAATTTTATTTTCTTAATTTTTACTGCTTCATATAATCACTAGAATTTGATTATTTTTTTAGCTTCATATATATGTTGAATGAATAAAAATATTTACAATAATATTTTCGTTGATCTATTATCTATCGTTTTTCGTCATTTACTATTGGCTGATTCATCTACTATTGGCTGATTCATATTTGTTAAAATACAAAAAATTATACACATTAAGGTTTCATTAAATTGCTACTTTATTTCGTTGTATACATATTAAAATACAAAAAATAATACACATTAAGGTTTAATCAAATGGCAACTACATTTCGTTGCATACATATTAAAATACAAAAAATGATACAATTAAGATTTCATTAAATAATACACATGAATTTAACTCATTTTCAGAAATGACAAATATAAAATAATAACATTTTCAGAAATGATACATATAAAACAACGTTTAAAATAATATCAGTTCTTGAAATGAAACACATAAGTGTTCCTAAAATGATAAACATAAAATAATAATATTTTCTTATAACATTTCAGGATATTATTTCATGTGTACCATTTTCAAAACTAATATTATGACATGTTCAAAACTAATATTCATTTTCAAAACTAATATTAGACTTAAAAATGGGTATAAATGTTCATTTTTTTTGGATATTTTAAAAAAAACTTTGTAGAATACATAACTTTTGAAAATGACTTATCTTCAATTACCTTTTTAAAAGTGGACCCATCTCCAACTTATTCAATTTTTTTCATCATTTAGTCAAACTATTATACTTTTTGACTCTTCTAATTGAAATGAGTTGAAAAAGTAAAAACATTTGATCAAAATATATAAAGAATTTAGAAAAAATAAAAATAAGCCAAAATAATTCACTAAGCCAAATTTTATGTTATTTATTTTTATTTTTAGTGAATTTTTTTCATCTTTTGATCAATTTTTTACTTTTTCGGTTCAGTTCATCGCAACGATTCGAAAAAATTAAAAAATTTAGTCAAAAAATAAAATAAAAATTCAAAAAACAAAAAAAATAAAATTATTAACATTTAGCCCAGAGAAGAGAAATTGATTTATGAAGGAATTTGCAAAGAGAATATAAATGAAACGAAAAAAGTAAAGGGAAATTTTGGGTTTAGTCAATTTTTTTTATAGTAATATTAGATTTAGTACCATCAAACATTTTTACTAATATTAGTCCTAAACCAATTTTGAGAATAAAATATATGACTAAAATAGCCCCCATCAACACTATTCAATAGAAAATCAAATACCCGATGTTGTCGCTCTAATCTTCCCATTCAGAAACAGATCTACCATTTTTCCGGTTTCTTCATCGTCTTTCTTGTCGCCACCTTCGCTGCTAAACAATTTGCTCTCGGCAAATGAAGTACTATTGCAGAGTCGTGTAATGGCTTTCTTCTTCTTGCTTCGTCGTTTCTTCTTCTTCATCGTTGTCGTCGGCAGGGGCAGAAGAGGGAAGATCTCCTTATCGGAGTCCCCAGAAGCCGACGAGCTGTAGATCTTCTGGCGCGATGTCTCGTCGTACGCTTTGGCGACGACATGCCACTTTTCTTCCTTTTGCCACCTAAATTTCGGTGAATCTGTGCGGTTGTCGTCAAAGGAGCATCGTGCGCCAAACTTCAATTCGAGACCACAACCGACGGACACGAAGGCAGAGGAGACGTGGCGCTTGAAGGAGGGGTAATGGGGTTTGGAGGGTGGTGGGTTCACTTGAGACGACGAGTCAACGCGGATGAGGGTAGGGGATAGTCAGATGAATGAAGGGACATGAACTTCAGGGAGGGTGGAAGGGTCTTTTGAGTGGCACGATTGGAAGGATGGAATGACTCTGGAGATCTGGAGCTTGAAACGTTTTGCCGTTCTTTCTCTCTTTGAGTTTGAAAGTGAAGACGACCTCGTTCAGAAAGATACGCAACCAAGTGACACATGTATTAGTTTGACGTACAGAGTAATATACCGAAACTTGCTCACAAGTGATAAATGTATTAGTTTTGTATTATTTTAGATGAGTTATTTAGATTCTAATTTTCAGGATACGTTTTAAGGGCGTGATTGATGTGTTGTTGTTTGTAGGTCTGTCTATGCACACTCTTGTTGTTGCTTTTGTGATTTTGCAACAAATTGTGGTGTTCGTCACATGCTGGCCTGATAAATACATCACTCCGGCCTGGTAAATAAATCACATTTTGGACTAGCATCATTTGAATTCTCATTTAATAAATATATCATTTGTTTTATGAGAAGAAGTATCATTTGAATGTATCAGCAAGACACAAATTATAGCCATTCATGTTTTTTGAAGCATGGTTACACAAACCTTTGATAAATGTATCAACAAGTCTCACTGTAACTAAAAAAACACTAACCTTTCAAGTTTGTTCTTTATTTCTAAATGATAAATGCATCATTTGAGTATGAAGCAGTTGTTATTTTGGGCAAAAACAACTTTGTAACTATGTTTCAAAAAGAAAATTTTATTTTTTTTGTATGCTGCAGTAATTGTTTTTTTTTTCTTTCAAAGTATGACTTCATAAATTGGACAAACGTGGATTAAGGTATAACTAAGACAAACGTGAAGAAAATCTCCAACCATACTTACAGCCTTATAAATTAACGTATCATTTGTGCTAGCATCATTGGGATTCTCATGTGATGAATGTATCAGTAAGTTGAACAAAAAATGGTTCGGTTGTTGGTTGAGTGATTCCTTGTTGTTGTTCTATTTTTTAAATTATCATAACTGATACATTTTATCGGTTGAATTTGGATTCTTAAAATAGTACTGTTGTTAAAACTAGTACATTTATCAGTGGAATACCGATTCAAGAAAATGCACTGCTGTTTTTACTGATAAATATATAAGTAGAATATGTATTTTAAAAAGTGCACTGTTGATTCAACTGAATAATGTCGCAAAATGAATTTTTGTAAATATCTTATGAATGCTGCATCATAACCACAAGGATATTTCATCATTTAATTATGCGCAAAAAAAAACTAAAAAGTGATTTCATGGAAACATCAAAACATAAAAAATTTCAAACAGAACAAATATGATCTATCTTGAATAAATGAAGACTAATCATTCGAGAAATAATGATTTTATATCCGTTAATCGAAATAAAATCGTTGAGAAAATGGACATTTTTACATTTTAATAACAAAAAATGACAGAACAAAATAATCAAATACAATAACAACATATACGTACTAGTAAAAATTAAAAAATTAGTTGATTTTGAATTTCTCTCTAGGATAATGTGTCTGATGCGCCTCATTAAAATGAAAGTTCTTTTTCAAACACAATATTAGTATAACTGACACCTAAAATCAAGAAAACTAGAATGTTTTCCATATAAACGTGATAAGTTAAGACCATGTAATTTGAAAGTATTCTAGAATAAGAGGGATTTAAGTGCATTCTTGTGATTTGAGTGCATTTTAGAATCAGAGGAATTTAATACAACAATCAATTTCAATAGGTAATATTGCATCCTAGAACAAGGATTTTAAAAAGAAAAATGAAACACCGGTAAGTCAATGGCAAATTTGACCCAGAAATCAATACTAAACCTTGTTTAGTCTAAAAACAAGACTAAACCCAATTAAAAAAAATAGGTGGAACTAAAACTTCTACTTATTTCTAAAATCGGATTAAAACTCAATTAATCCAAAATAAAATTAGCCGCAACTGTAGGTTCTCCTGATACTAACCTTTTACTTTTGGGTAGTTGTGTAATTTGGGACCAGCTCGGCGGGCTCTTGCCAAATTTTTTGGTCGGACTTTTTGTCTGGGGGTTGATCTAGGCCCTAGGGTTAAGGGGCTCGGGCTTGGGATACGGGCTCGGGCCCGAGCCTCTGGGAGGGGTTGACCGGGCCTGTGATTTTTTGGTTATTTTTTTTTAAAATTTATAATACAATAGTAGTTTAATATATTAAGTTAAATTAAGAATTATAAACTTAAAGTTTATTATATTATATAAGTTTGTAATTAATAATTTAT
>JAOTRH010000025.1:7168483-7179094 GCA_034768845.1 Heliamphora exappendiculata
AGGAACTTCGCCACTAAACAGGTACCAAATAAATTCTCTCTTGGAGCTCTCTAGCAAGAAGACAATTAAAGCTTGCACTGAAACAACTAACCATTAAAACTCCAATTAAAGCTTGCACTACGATGCCACCACCAAGATGAAAATAAAACTCTAATTTTTTTAACTTTTAAAAATTGGAAGACATAACCTTGTAATGGGGAAGAAAACTAAGAGGAATAATTAACACAATTTCAAAGCATACTACTTGCGAAAGCATTGACAGAGCCTCCTGCACAAGGGACTGGAGACATCCTTTCCCTAATTATGAGCTCTTCCATCTTAACTTGACAGTGTCGGACCACCGGCTGATCATCCTGAAACCGGAGGAGAGCCAACCAACTCTGCGAAGGAGGACTACTAGGTTCCATTTTGAAGCAATCTGGATCACTGTACAAGACAGCATGAGTATAGTCCAAGAAGCATGGCGCAATGCACCCCCTGGCCTCTCAAATGAAACTTTTGGCAACCGAATCAAAGACACAACAAAGGCGCTGCGAAGCTGGAGCAAGGACAAGTTCGGGACTATGGCACTACAGATCAAACAGAAACAAGCGGCTCTCTGCTCACTCCAAGAGAACCCCCAAATGCCGTTTATGCTACAAGATATACAAGCTTTGGAGAAAGACATAAATGATCTTCTTGAAAAAGAAGAAATATTCCGGCGGCAAACATCATGAGCACTCTGGCTTGTGCAGGGCGACAAAAATCTCATTCCAAAGCAAGTCAAAGAAGGAAGAGAAATCTCATCATGGAGATCAAAAATGCAAACGGGGTAGGGTCACAGATCCAGAGTCAATCAAAAGGCAGTTTGTTGATTATTTCAATCATATCTTCTTTGCTGGGAATGATCTGAATCCCGAACTGGTGCTATCTCATGTCGAAAATTGTGTCTCGGATGATATGAATGCGGCGCTGGATCACCCGTTTACCAAAGAAGAAGTTCAAACAGCTCTAAATCAAATGAATTCACAGAAAGCTCTGGGCCCAGACGGCTTTCCAGCATTGTTCTACCAGCACTATAGGGATATTGTGAGTACTAATGCGATCTCTTTGTGTCTGAAATTCCTAAATACTAGTTTTCCCCTTGATTCTCTCAATTCGACCCATATTGCTCTTATACCAAAAGTAAAAGATCCTCAGAACATTTCTGATTTCCGACTGATCAGTCTTTGTAATGTCATCTATAAGCTGTTCGCCAAAGTCCTTTCCAGCCAACTAAAAATTATTCTCCTAACCATAATTGACCAGGCGCAGAGTGCTTTTGTTCCTGGCAGACTCATCACAGATAATGTAATGGTTGCTTTTGAAACCTTACATTCCATGAGGACTAAACAGGGAAGGAAGGGGAATCTGGAGCTTAAACTGGATATGAGTAAGGCCTCCGATAGGGTGGAATGGTGTTTTATTAAAGGAATCATGTTAAAGATGGGCTTCAGCACTTTATGGGTCAATAGAATTATGGCTTGTATTACGTTGATCTCCTTCTCGGTGCTCCTCAATGGTGCGCCAGTCAGGAGCATCAAACCATCAAGAGGGTGACGACAAGGGAATCATTTATCTCCGTATTTATTTTTGATCTGCACGGAGGGCCTATCCAGCTTATTGCTTCCAAAGGGTGGTTTTTTTCCATAATTTAGCAGATGAGGTTCCGGGTATACTTCCTAACGTTGGGAACGCAAGAGGTGCAAGATTTGGCTGATGTAGGATAACGTCAGAGGATTCTTTATTTTGTATCATGGCATCTGATGAAGGAAGTCTGCATGGTATCAGGGTGGCACGGCACAGTTTTACAATATGGCATCTCTTTTTCACAGATGATAGTTTGCTCTTTGCTAGAGTCACAGTTAACGAGGCCCAACAACTCAAGAACATTTTGACTCTTTATGAACAAGCCTCGGGGCAACATATCAACTACGCAAGTCCTCACTTGTCTTCAGCCCAAATCCGGTAGAAGCCGTCAAAGAGTAAATATGTCAAGTGCTAAATGTGCCAAGTGTCCAACATCATGAGATGTATCTGGGTCTTCCAACGTTGATAGGGAGGGACAAGAAAAGGGTGTTTAGATCAATAAAGGAACACGTTTGGAAAAAAACTCCAAGGATGGAAGGAAAGGCTTCTGTCAAAGGATGGCAAAGAAATCCTAATAAAGGCAGTTACTCAAGCAATCCCCACCTATACGATGAGCTGTTTCAAATTGCCAAAATCTCTCATCAGCGATTTGAACAGAATGGCTAGCCGCTTCTGGTGGGGATTTGATGAAGAGAAGTGCAAAATCCAATGGGTGGCGTGGAAAAAATTTTGTATGTCCAAGCAGGATGGTGGAATGGGGTTTAGAGCCATTGAAGCGTTTAATCTAGCAATGCTAGCTAAGCAGGGGTGGAAGATCCTCCAGTCTCTCTCTTCCTTGATGGGACGAGTGTACAAGGAAAAATACTTCCCTCAACATTCTTTTATGGAAGCACATCTGGGCTCTCAACTATCTTTTGTATGGAGAAGCATTCTCTAAGGACGAGCTGTCCTTGAGAAAGGAACACTTTGGTGTGTTGCAAAAGATACAAACATCAAAGTCTATTCAGATAGATGGATTCCTAGGTTGAAGTCACTGAAGATCTATTCTCCCCCATCTCAGGGTATGGAAGCCACTATCAGCGAACTAATGGACCACAACTTGAGATGGGATGAAATGAAAATACGAATGCATTTCCTAACTGAAGATGCCGAGATGATATTAGCTCTGCCCTTAAGCGGTGAGGGCGGGGAAAATAAGCAAATATGGTTTCATGCAAAAGATGGGGTATAAGTGGCAAGGAGACTAAAAGAAAAGGAGAACCCAAAGACTGCCGGGGCGGGACCCAATATACAGCCGCAACAAAGTTGGTGGACTAAAATGTGGAATTTTCGAGTCCCATTAAAATTGAATATGTTTATCTGACGAGCATGCCTCCGAGCTCTACCAACAACCTCGAGACTGGCAAGCAAAAATGTACTAGTCCCATTGATTTGCAAAAGATGTGGCAAAGCAGATGAAACGATTGAACAAACGCTGATGAGTTGTGACAAGACCTGGGAGATATGGAATGAGGCGTCTCTGAATCACCTTCTAGCTTTTTGGACGGATATTTTTTTTTTGATTGGGTTCGAAAAATAATTCTTACAAAAACCAAAGAGGTGTGCAATTGGTTTGTGACCATTGCTTGGGGAATTTGGAATGGAAGAAATACCCTTATTTTTTCAGGAAAAGCTATACAACTTGGACTCACAGTTGCTCGGGCTCAGGACTTGCTATCACAGTATCTTGCTGCAAATGTCAGAGATCACCATAAGAAGACTGCGCCGACTAATAGTCCCTCTTTGGGATGAATCCGACTAAGCATGGAACATACAAGATAAATGTGGATGGGGCATGTGATATAAAGAATAGAAAAGCAGCCTAAGGTGTCAAATCAAAGACTGAAAAGGCAAGTTTGTGGCTAGCTTCTCAAAATGACCACCTGGATGGAGCTCTCTAGAGACATCTGAAGCTTTAGATATCTTTTATGACACGAGAGTTGCAAATGATATCTCTTTAAATCGGTGCATTGTGGAGAGTGATGCTTTAAACATCGTCAATGCAATAAACAAAGCTAAGGAGCCAATTTCGACAATTAGTCACATTTTAAGGGAGTGCAAATTGATCTTAACTGATTTCTCTTAAGAGGATTGTGTCTATGCGTATAGAACAAAAAAATAAAATAGCATAGGAGTTTGCAAAAACTGCACTAGATATTGAAGATAATCTTTTATGGCCGGACACATGCTCGGAATGGGCAATTTCTATTGTGTGCAAAAACGCCTCAGCTTCTTCAAATGATTAATAATATTTTCTTTCCTTTCAAAAAAAGAGTGAATCTTAAATTTAAAAAAAATCATTAGTGATGTCACAGTTTATTAGTAAGGCCCTCCTTGGCTGACATGTTTTTTTTTTCACTTAAAAAATTAAAAAGTCTAACATGAATTATTTGACAAAAAAATAAAAAGTTTAAAAAATTAAAAAATCAAAAGTTAATTCAAAATACAATTCTTATAATACTTTATTCAAACTCTTAACTGTTCTAAAAAAATTAATACACATGCTTGATAACAAATTTATCACTAATGCCAACTATATATAATTATTATAATCACTTTATATAAAAATAATGATATTATTCAATTTGAATAAAAGTAAAAACACTATTTTTTTTACCCAATTAACTAATTTTTAAAAAACTCATTTACCAAACAATTTATTTTGAGCTCAATTTAATTTTTTAATTAAAAATACAAAAAAAATAATAATAAACTAATTTTTAAGAGAATTCTCAAAGGAGAAGATGCCCATGGTGGCTAGAGGTTGATAAACAACAGTGGACGAAGATTATTTGATGGTGACTGAGATTGAGATACTTGAATATGGGAGAATTGGGAAAAAAAAAGTTTTTTTTTGACAACTAGGTGGTAAACGAAAGTAGAACACATTAAAAGGACGGCAAAAGCAATGGCGGTATCCAAACAAAAATTTAGTATATTTTAAAAACTATTTATTTTTTTTATTTTTTTATTTTTTTATAAATAAAAATAATTATTAAATGTATTTTATTTAGAATTATAAAAATATTTAAAAATAAAAAACTTTATCAAAAATATAAAAATATAAAAAGAGGGGGCAAGTAAAAAGATATCCTCGTACTACATCTCAGAGATTCAAATAATGTAACCTGGAAATTTACAATGGCAAAATGACAAAAAAGGGCCCCTAAATATTGGCTGGCTTTTTGTCAACTAGCTTCACGTGAATAACCCGACAAACTCATACAAGAGAAAAAGTGCAGAGGGTGTCGAGAAACAAAAAAATAAAAAAAAGTTGCGAGCGTCGGAAGCCAAGAAAGACCAAGAACGCAAGAAGCCAGCTGACGACGACGTTTATGTCCCTCTAGGCATACAATAACACGAAACCCAGAATGATTAGGGGCAAAAATGGAAACCCACATTCTGTCATCGGCGCCGGAGAAGAAGACGACGAATCGGCCTTTTCGAACTGCAGGGAGTCGACGGCGAGGGGCATGTTCTCCTGGTCGGGGCTGCACTTGGACTCGTGGGGCGGGTGCGCACTGTACATGATGGCGCGCAGCACCGCCGAGACGGTCGGTATGTACGCCGTCTTGTTCCGCGCCAGCAACCATGTCAGCCCCATCAGCTGGCAGTCCCTGCCGAACATCTTGCTTGCGCGGTCACCGCCGTCTTCGCTACTTCCGTTTTTGCCTTCGCCCTTTAACTGTAATAACCCACCACACACGAGGGCAGTTCAGACTATACACATCCTACCATTTTGTTCTTTTGCAAACAAGAAAATGCTATTTGTGTCGTCCGTGAATCTATAAAATATAAAATAACATGAGGGTTAATTTTATTTTTATTTCCTAATTTATTACAAATTTTTTATTTAGTCCTTCAATTATTTGAACTATCTAATATACTCAACATTCAGCTAAATAAAAGATTACCGTTTAATTAAGCCATCTTTTTTCTCAATACTGCTATACTTTGTTAGCATAAAATGACGCAACTTTTCCACAACACCCAGTGAAAGGATTATTTGTCCACACAGAAAAAAAAAAAAAAAAAAAAAAAGTAAAAATAGTTACGGTGCTAGTTTCAATCAATTAAGTTTCACATTAGTTTTTGATTTGATTGAATATGAATAAATTAGAAAATTAAAAAATCAAAAAAGTGAAAATAATAATAAATGAGCAAAATGAAAAAAATTCATAATAATTTAAGAGATAAAAATAAACATATCCCATAAGCCATTGCGGTGTTAGGAAAAATTACAGTTAATAATTTTTAATTTTTTCTATACATTCGTAATTTTTAATATAAATTAAAATTATTTTTTTTATATTTTAAATATAAGTTAACTTTGCCAAATACTTATAATTTAGTATAAAAATTATAATTCATAAATTATTAATTTTAATAAACATAAAAGGCAACCTGAAACTGATGAGAATTTGAGTGTGGGGAGAGTGGAAAATGATGAATCTGATTAAACTAGTCGTTTTCTTTGATATGAAAAAGGTAGATTTGTAAAAGACTAAACTGACTTTATCTTTGGTTCACGAGATGGAAAGTAGACCCTTGATGCGACGTCCTCTACATAATAATCCAATATGTGCATGTGCAACTGCCATATCTCCGGGCAATAATCGTAACCAAAATTACAATAAAGCCCTAAACAATTTGTTTGGGACAAGAAATCAAACTCACAAAATTTTGTATCGTGGGGACAAATTAATTCTCCCTTCCGCTAAAATGGTAAAGTGGGTTTAATTTTGCTTATTTAATTTTAAATTTTGTGAATTTCTTATTATTTAATTAAATTTTATACCTTTTTTACTCTATTTATTTAAACTAAAAAAAACCATGAAAATAAACTTCAATCGAAACAGAAAAAAATTATTTTAAAAAATAAATATAAGTTAATAAATTAGATTTAATATTGCTTATTTTTTATTTTAATAATTTTTTTCTATTTTTAGAATAAAAACTTCAATTTTTTGGTATGCGAACTAAAAATAGTCAAAAATACAAATACAAATAATTTTTAAAACATAAAAAATAAATAAAATTTTCAAAGTTTAACTCAAATAGAAAGGACCATTGTTCTGTTTTATTGTTTTAATTACAGTATTGGTAATTCATCAGAGAAAAGATTCCAAACAAAACTTTAAAGAATTGGTACACTTTCGCTCAATACACTACTATTTTGTGAGTAGCAATGGATTCACAATAATATTTGAAAGAAATATTCGTAAAAATTATTTATATAAAAAATTAATTAATATTAATAAATACATAAATAAATTATATCTATACTACTATATTAAAAAAAGTACCCATTTTTAATGTTCCTTAAAATTGAAAACACGTGGACTTTTTATACACAAAATGTCCCTAACAAGTTATTTTATAATTCTGAGGCACAATGTACAATTATTAATTTAATTTTTACTTACATTATAACAGTATTAATATTTTTTTTTTAAAAAAATTACATTCAGGCGCCTCCCTATTTTCATTAAATAATTTATAATTTAAAATTTTTATTATAATAAATTAAAATTGCACTCTCGGTGTGCCAAAAACCCTAATTTTATTTAAAAAATTAATAATTCTGGTATAAAACAGAACATCTAAATCGTCTATTTAACTCTTAAATCGTTCAATCGAATTAATTTTCTTTTACGTAAATAATCTTCTTTTACGACACCTATGGATGATTGGTAAAGCTCCTTACCTTCCTGCTACAGTTTTACCTATAAATAATAAATTTCTTAAATATTATTAATTTTTGTAATAAATTATAATTATAATTTTTATTTTATTTACAAATTATAATATTTAACAAATTTTGCTACAAATAATTTCAACGAGGCCAAACACCAACTATAAGGTAAACTGTTCGAAACTCAAGACATCGAGTGTTTGTTGGTGTTGAGAAGAGTTTTGCCCTAAAAATTTACGGGTAGGTTGTCGTTGGAATCGAAACGAGACTATAATCGGAGAAAATACCTTTTGTAGAGCTCCGAGACACTTGGTGCAGCCGGCGTAAGTGGAGTTCCGGCAATTGCGCTCGAGATTCCTGACGGCAGCGGTCGGCGTCGCATTCCGATAGGAGGTGACGTTGAAGGCGGCGGGGCAGCTGAGGGAGGTGACCTGGTGGAGCCGAATTCCGCAGAAGCAGAGGACGGCGTCGCAGGAGGCGTTGGGCTGGGGAATGTGGATGTCGCGGCTCTGCAGCGAGTTCTGGAGCGAGTTGACGCACTTCTGCGAGTCGTCCGGCATCATCGGCAGGTCGGATGACACCGGCGCCGCCGCCGTCGATACCTGGAGCGCGGAGCGAGCGTGAGCGGCGAACAGCCACGCCTCGAGCACCGGACAGCACCGGCTCCGGTCGAGGTTCTGGCTGCAGGCGTCCTTCACGCCGCCGAAGAGCTCTGCCGACAGATCCAACCGGCACGTCTGCGTCTCCGTCTGGACCGGAAACGCCGGGACCGTGTTCGGAGACGAATAGTCTCCCGGTTTCAGAGGTTGTGCCGGTTCGGCCAGCAAACCGGCGAGTGATCGATCAAAAACTAGCGATAACATGAAAGCTAAAAACATCAGAAAAACCGCCACGTTCTCCATTGTTACGTGCATTCACAAACTTGTAACTCCTGAAGAAACTCAAAAAATCATCAGATTTTCATTCTCACTGCGTTTCTTGTCCCGTAGCAATAGAAAGCTTCAGTGACTAAGCCAAAAGGGGAAAAAAATAGAAGGATTCAATGGAGAAAAGGAAGGAAAAGAAATGAAGATGACTCAGAAAGTAGGGAAGATAGAAAGAAGAACCTTTGAATCTACTCTATTATTCCCATGCGTGTAAATCTGATTCAGAGGCTTTTGTGTTGGAGAGCACTTTTTAGGTTTTGAGATTCAGGAGGGTATTGAAAGAAAATGGCATTTTCTTTCTATCCAAACGGAACGGAGAGGAGTTTCTCTAATCTCTAACTAAAGAAAGGTTGAAGAGAGGAAAGGAGAGAGTGAGAGAGAGGAAAAACTCAACATCTCTCGATTTATGGGTGATAATTGGTGACGCTCCAAGTTCACGAAAAATAAATTTTTATTTTGGGATAAATTTTAAAATTGAGGTATTCGATTTAAAAAATTTTAAAAAACGAGGACAACTAAAATTTGGTAGGTTTGATTATGTGTATTTTAAAATTTTCTTGATTTTTTTAAAAATAAAATTATTATGTTATCATAACTCGTTGCATTTATGTCTGTCAAAAAATATGCACCCACGTCGAATAAGTTTGAAATTAGAACAAATTTAATTTTTTACATTCAAGTGGAAGGTTTCAACGTCAAATTATTGTCTTATACCGAGTTAAAATTTTTTAATTTAAGTTAAGAAACGTCTACTTGATTAGCACAAATTTTATTCGAGTAGATTTGCTTAACTTGTTTTTTGTGCATACTCATTATAAATATACACAAAAATAGGTTTATCTTCTTCTCCATACACTGTCTCAAACAATAACCTAATTCCACCTTATATTTTGTCAATATTTCAATTGATCCTGTGGTATATTCTGTTGTTATTTTATGTTAGAAAGATCAAAATAAAAGTTAACCTAAATTATTTTATCCCAAAAATAATACAATTTAGGTTAACTTGGGCTAACCCGTAAAAGTTTTATATTGCGAATAACGTGGGCTAATTTGTAAAAGTTTTAAAAATTGACTTTAACTTTCAACCCATTTCATATCACAGTCGTATTTTTAATTATTCACTCAAAGTTCTTTGTTACTGATTTTGCAAAAAAAAATGTGCACACAACAAGTTCACGAATTCTTTTACATGGGTGTAGAAATCACGCACGTGGGAGAAAAGTTTGGAGCAATCGTGTGTGAAAACGTCACTCTAGAGGGGTATGAGTACTACACCCATGTAAAAGAATTAATTAATAACCTTGTTTAATTTTTAATGCACTTAGCAAAACTAATTTAAAATAAATCGCAAAACTAACTAATTTAAAAGTTAAGAATATGTTTTGGTTTTTTTTTTTGAATTAAAAAATAAAAAAATTAGTTAATTTTTTTTAAAATCAAATAAAATAGCCTAAAAATTAATTTTTTTTACATAAAATTCAACATTTTTGCAAAAACATTAACTTAAATCAAAATATTAATTCTTAAAACAACTTTTCAAACGTCCACACATTTTAAAAAATAATGGTTATATTTAGACAAATAGTGCTTATTGACTTATTGATTTATTTTTGCTTATTTTAGTTAAAACAACATAGAATTTAGCTTATTAATTTATTTTTGTCTTTTTTAAATTTTTTTTATATTTTGAATAAAATTTTTACTTTTTGACTCGTCTTAATGAAATAAATTCATAAAATATAATAATTTAACTAAATAATAAAAAAATTTCACTAAAAAAAATCTAAAAAGTCAAATAAGTCAATAAGCTAATAAATCAAATTTACTCATTCAAAGCCATTAATACATTTATTTAATAATTTATTTACTTTCTATATTAATTATGTATAATTATTGGTATCAACTAATAAAAGATAAAAATTATTTAATTTAAATAAAAATAATAATTTTTTATTCAATCAATTAACTTAAAAAATTCAGTAAAAATGTTAATGTACTAAATAACTTATATTAAACTCAATTTAGGTTTTTAAAACTACCAAAAAAACGTTTAGAAAGCCCTTGTATTTTTATTTTTAAAATAAAAAAGCAGAAAAAAAGGAAAGTTGGCGGTGGGGACAAGGGAACGGAAGAGATTCGTTGGTACCGAAGAGAGAGAGAGAGAGAGAGAGAGAGAGATGATAGAGGAGGTTGTCTCAGTCTGAGGCTTTGGCAGGTAGTGAGTCCTTTTCCTTTCATTCTCTCTCTCTCTCTCTCTATATCTATATATATATATATATATATTTATTTACCGATATTACAAATAAGAGTCTAAAAAAAATTAAAATAATTCTAAGAATT
>JAOTRH010000025.1:7193625-7217848 GCA_034768845.1 Heliamphora exappendiculata
CAACTTGAAACATAGTTAGGGTGTTAAAGCATTTGATCAATTCATGTTGACATACTTGATAAGATTCAAGTATACATAGTCTCAAGTGTTTTGACTTGAATTTCAATTTCAATTGAGATCTTAAAAAAATTTTAAGTGTTTGAATTTTTTAAGATACAAGTCATACCTTTTTGGCTAAGGTGTTAACCTTGATTGTTCAAAATGGGTTAGTACTTTCATTTTGGAAATAAGAAATATTATCCAATTAAAAATATTTATTTATAGGAAATGAAATATGAAAATCATTAAAATCAATTAAAGAAACTCTTGGGCTAACAAGGATACATAGAGCACTCTCACATGCGATATTATTAAAATAATATAAGTTAGCATGATTTAAATAGAGCAAAAATATACTAAAAGATGCTAAAATTACCTAAACACGATTTGTTACAAAATAAGCCAAACTATTTTAAACATAATATTAAACTAACATCTAAAACATGCATATTCTTAAACTATCAAAAGTATAACAAAAATAAAACATGTGAAATTCTTATATTTAAAAGTTTACCCAAAAAAATGAAACCTAATAACAATTTTTTTTTTATGATAAGAGAATGTTTGAAGATTTAATTTGAAAGAAAAAGAAATAAAAGAAAAGTTTACAAAAGAAATATGAAATCAAAATAAGAAGGTTTAGAAAATGATATTGATAAAAGAAATCTAACTATTCATATTTTATATTTTTAAAAAAATATAAAAGAAGAAGAAAATAAAATCCAGCTTAAAAGACTTTTTATGATTTTAGGGTTTAAAAGAAGAGTACCAAGTAAAGAAAATAAAATTATAGAAAAAAAAGTGGAGATTTATAAGAAAAATAAATACTAACATTTAAAAGGAAAGAAGTACTAAATAGAACATTATAAGAAAAATTAAAGTTAATAACAAAAAAAAAGAAGAAAAGAAAATTAAATCAATGCTAAGAAAATAAATGGACATTAAACTTAATATTAAAAGAAGAGAAAGTGAAATAAGAGCTAAAAAAGAAACTTTAGACTAAAAAAAAGAATAAGCACAACTATTTAATTAGAAGATATGAATGTAATATTAAAAATTACATTCATATAATGTAAGTGGCTTGATTATAACAATTAACAATATTAATAAGTTGTAATTACCAAAAAAATATTGGTACTAATTAATGAATAAAAATAAAAATAATGATGTGCTAAGTGTGAATGTGTAAGTTAAGAAATTAATTAAAACGACTAAATTAAATGAAGTAAAAAAAAAAACAAGGTTAATTATATAAATGAAAGAAATATGCGAATTAAAATTGAATTTAACCCAATCGCTCCAAAAGAAGGTGAATAGAGTTAGAATAACCGGGGATCTAGACAAAATACTTGAATTGCTAAAGAATCCTCAAGTTGGGGAATGGTGCCAATGATCCAATCCTCGATATCCAACTTAGGGCGTCAGAGGTTCAGCTCTCGGTATTTTAGCAGGATTTTGGCGTCGGATCTCGAATTGCTCGGTGACTCGACAGAGCTTCTCTCACTAAAATTTTGTTCTGAAAACGTACGCTTGGGTACGGTATTTATAGAATTCTTCAACCAATGAGATGCTGTCACGTTCTTGGGCATATCAAGCCATTTGGAGTTGGCATTCACCAGGTTGGGAGATGGTGGTTGCCATGTTTGAAAAGGTTCCACAAGGTTCTATTGGCGGTCGCCACAATGCATGTTGGTGGTTGGCGATCGCCACAATGCATGTTGGCGGTCGCCAAGTTGGAGGTAGCGGTCGTCACTTTTTGCTAGGGTTTTCAAGAGGTTCTATTGACGATCGCCTCAATGAGCATGGCGGTCGCCACATTGGGAATAACTTGCGTAGCAAGTTTTTGGAAGTTCAACATAATTTCATTGGTTTGAAAGTTGTGGGCTCAAATACCGAGCTTGGATCATCTCCCGAGGATCGTACTGAAGCACTATTTCAATTGTTTTCATCATCGAATTCTCTTAAGATTAGGCATGGTCAAATTGGGGTGTTTACAACATGCTAGTGTCAACCTTTGATACTCCACTGTTATTCTACTATAAGAACTCGGGGATACATACACTGTACCATTCTTCTTCTCCCGGGCCAAAATGAGTAATCCCTTGCTCATCTTCTAGGAATCTCTTCCAAACGAGGTCACAATCTTAGATTCCAATAGCAGATCCACTGAGATTAGATTTCTTGTCAAACTAGGGATGAGCCTGACATCCTTTAGCTTCAATACTGTATCATTGGCCTGTGTGATATGTACTGCACCCTGGCCAACTATACTGCATGCCTCGTCGTCTCTCAAATAGACCTTTTTAAAATTACCTTTCACATACCCGTGAAAAATATCCATACGAGTAGTAGCATGGAATGACGTTCCTAAGTCAACAATCCACAAATTAGTTCTTGAATTCGTAGCACAAATCAAAGCATCTTTGTTTTCTTCATTTGAAACATTAATCGTAGCCTTACCCTCTTAATTCGTGTCGTCACACTATTTTCTTGGAGCCTTACAATCCTTCTAGAGATGGCCTTTCTATCCATAGTTTCAACATCCACTTGACTTCTCCCAGTCTGTGATTTGCCTCGCGACTTGGATCTGTAGTTCCCCGGCCCCTCTGATTCTTCATATCATTTTTTCTTCCTCTCCCTTCAACGTTCAACTCTAACTCTGATGTAGACCCTTCACCTGCTATTCTTCAACATGATTCCTCTCCCAAAACAAATCCAGTAACATCCTTCAACTTTAGCTTAGTTGATGCCGAGGAGTTGCTCACTGCCACAATCAAGCCACTTCAACTTTCTAGCAAACTGGATAAAAGAGCTAGAGCTCTGACTTCATCATCAAAATTAATTCCAACAAATTCTAACTTATTGATGATGGAATTAAATTCATTGAGATATTTTTCTATGATGGCATCATTCGCCATCTTCAAGTTAAATAACATTTTCATTAGGTATACCATATTCGATGTAAAGGGTTGATCATACATCTTCTTTAGTGCTGCCAATAGTCCTGTTGTCGTCTTCTCTTTCACGATATTGGAAATCACCAACAGTGTGAGACTCAGCCGCACGGTCCCTTGAGCCTTTCAATCCTATATCTCTCACTTGGCTTGCGTCATCATCTTCGGTTTCCCCATAATCAATGGTTAAAACAGGTTCTTCAGGTACAGAACATCCTCCATCTAAATTCCTTAGAGGGTAAAGTTCGAATCAATGAACTTCTTGATCTTGATCTTTCCATCGTCTGCCACGTAGCATTCTTCGAGTCAGAACCACGATCAAATTCAACCCACAAGTCTCGTTGCTGGAACACGTAAACATGCCACAAAAGAATAACAAGCGAGAATATAGAATAATCTACCACAAGCAAGATGGACGCACGGTTTTTCGTGATTCGACAATGAGTGCCTACGTCCACAAGCTCACACTTCCACTAGATACTCGAGAAAAAAGAGTACAAGAGTTTTTTTGGAGATTGGGAGAGAAAACAACGCTAAAATATGTAAAAACACACTGTTGCGTCTAACCCTAAAATGCAATTAAAATACAAATTTTGCACAGACCGCTCGATCGGTCAAACACCCTTCTCAATTTCTCTTGCAGTTCTGCACGAACTGCTACAAGCTGCAATGGACTACTCGAGCACTCTATTCCTGATGGGGATTTTCTTCACCTCTCATCAGTTTCTATTTCATTGTAGCTTCTTCTTTTCTTCTTAGTGACTCATCATGGGGGTACAATGAGGGATATTATGATAGAAAAATAAGCTTTTCATATTGCAAATTTTCATTTGCTTCTTTGTAAGTCGTGTTTCTATGTGGAAAGAGAGCATTTAAAAATAATTTTCAAAAAGTTGACAGCATACGAAATAAGGAAGAATATGGTGGAGAATTCAATAACTTTAGTGGAACTGCGTAGTTTTATTTTGGGTTTGTAGCTCAAATATAAGACCTATAATCAAACAAAATTATAAAGTTAAGCATTGAACCGTTATTTTTATTCCAAGATATTGATGCTTTGGTGCCAAATGCATCATGAACGTGTTTATTCATTCCTTTCATTCAATATTTCCCTCACTTCTCTCTATCGACATCTACATCCCCACTATTCTATTTGCAGAATGATTATGTAGAAATGAAAATCTCTTAATTAGTTTGAATCCAAAAGTTGAAATGAGGAAGCAACAATTATGCTTTAAAATCGAGATATATACACGCAACTTTTGTTTCCTCTAAATTTTGATATTTTAGCAAGATCAAACCTAATTAGTAGAGTGATTTTTGCTTTTTGTACTTAAAAATGGACTAATAATGTAATGAGTCAAGTGAATTATTAGCCTAATAACTTGAATAAAGAGCTTAACAATAAAGTCCAAAAAACTTAAACTCAAGTTATTACTAGTAGTTCACTTGTTTCGTTATATATCAGACATATTTTTTTATTTTTTACCGATGTATGATAGGGTATCATAACATTCCTCATTTAAATATGTGACGCCCTCATCACGTGGCCTAAGTTCTTTCCCTGTGTGGGATGTGAATAGCAACCATTATGGGACACAAAACAACCTATAAGCGTACACAAGGTATATAACTGTTAGGGTTTGTATACTGAAAACTATATTTTTTAATATTTTATTTTATTTTAATAAAATTAAAATTTTATTTTATGAGAATCTTTATGAGCAATGTATATATATCATTTCTTTGTTATGCATAGATATCCAATGTTTTGTATAATATTTAATCTGGTGTGTAGAGTACGACTTACACATAGAAGATTAGATTTTAAGTTTTTTTATAATATAATTTTTTTGTTAACAGTTTAGATGGAAATAGACATACCATCGGTACGACTGTAGCACAGAATTTTAGTAGGCCTGTCTTGATTACGGAGAACAGATAATAGCGTCGTCTATTGTTTTGACTCTCCGTGTTAGTACACTTTGTGTGTATTGAATGAGACATTTTGGGTAATTAATTTTATTTTAACTATATAAATTAATTTACACTTCAAAGTTATTATGAATAGTGCTTTTCCTCTGAATTCTGAAATAATTATTGATTTGCATATATATTTAATATTCGTTATTTTGATTCATTAGAACGTGCGATCTTATATGGTCTATATTCTCGGTGAGTTGGATAGCGGTATTATTTATATGAAAAATATTAATTATTGATGGAATCCACGTTCTGAAAGATCGGGATTGACGATACCCCCTTAAGAAAGCTTATAAGTTTTGATCGAGCCGAATCCTACAGGTGAGTTTGATTATCTAACGGTCAAATAAGTTAAGCTGAAGGGCTTAATGAATATCCAGATACCGATTAAATTAAATTATCAGTAATTAAATTTAATTGGCGGGTATAGAGAACTTAACGCGTGGAAAAATAGTAAGCATTTAATAACAGGAGCTCAATGCTATATGGTCTTGAAATTATGGGTCATAGTGCAATTATAGTTCTTTAGTGGTGTGAACTGTAATTCAGTATTCTATGAAAATTGTAAAAATCGCTACTAGTTTTTTCATAATTGCAGATACTGCTATAAAGTTTGCTTAACAGCAAAAACTGCTGATACATGTCTGTATTTCACTAGAAGTCTTACTCATAATTACTCCCTAGGTCCTTACTGTAGCCCTATAAATATACGGGTAGACTGAACCAGTTTCATAACTTGTCTTCTAAGACTAAAGTTGTCCAAGTTCTGTCAGTACGCATTCTTGATAGATTGTAGCCCAGCCTATATTCAAGAATCGCATAAGGAAATACAGTAAAAAATCTGACAAAAGTTTCAACTTGGATTCAAATCATAGTTAAATATTCGACCGATAAAAATGTATTATTCTAAATTAATTTTGGATGCACGGATTTTATTTTAATCGTTCGTCATCGGAAGTTTTATTTGGAGCTTGTTTTAGCATTTGCCTGCCCAGTTAATTTTTTCGGTTAATCATTTATAAAATCAAAGATCTTGACAGTGTTGCCTCCAACATATAACCCCAGTACTTTTACTCTTCTCCAGAGTCTCTACTCCTCTATCCACACTGCCACGAAGTCTTACATGAAAAACAAGGTTGGTTCTAATACTATTTCTAACGACCGAAGTGAATTATTGGCCCAATAATTTGAATAAAAAGTCAAATAACGCAGACAAAAAACTTAAACTCAAGTTATTAGTAGTAGCTCACTTGTTTGATTATATATCAGACATATTTTTTATTTTTCACCTATACGAGATAGAGTTTCACAAATAATCTGCAAAACAAATAAAAAATCTAAACATCAACTTTGGGGTTCAATCAAAGAGTAGAAAAGTTGCCAAAGATTTGGACTATAACCTAGTGCATTTTGAACTGACAGGCACTATATAAAGGGCATTATCATGCTTGAAGTATGACATTGATATGTTCATCGAAATTTCATTTTCATTTGTATCTAATTGACATTATCTCCACAAGTGGTTGGCGAATTATACACCTACTACAACTTCCAATTGGACAATTGCAAAATCTTATTCTTAACTATTGATGATATTTAAAAGTTAAAATAATTAAATAGAATTATAGTGATTGCTTCCAATTTCTCTCTTAATTACTTATAAAATTTGATGGTCAATAATTGAGATATTCTTCTTTCTCATCATTTTTTTTTTGCAATCAAAAAGAAAAAAAGAGAGAAACAAAAGCCTACACATTGCATGTTATAATTCAAGTGCAAGTGTCATGCCAATTTATTGTTGTGAATCTTGTACCGTACTGATTGATACGAGCCGATATGTATTATTTTAGATCAAAATAATAAATTAATTATTTAATTATATATCAATCAGTACTCGGGGATGAACATAAAATTTTAATTTAGAGGGAGGCCAATAGTTCTTACAATCACTTAAGGGTTAAATATTAGATTTTTAAACAAAAATAAGAGAGAGAGAGAGGGGGGGGGGGGGGAATCTATACAATTTTCTAATATTTAAAACTAATACTGTTGTAATTGTAAAATCTTTCAAAAACTTAGAAGCCAATAGCTTCATACAGTAGTTTGTGTACTTTTATGATCAGTATTGCTCAGCATCAAATGTACTGTCCGATACTAATCAATATCCTAAATTATCCCATACATACCTATCCATAATCTTCTTTAAAAAATATATATTTTTAATTATTTTTTCTTTTTTTATTTTTTTATTTTCTTTACTCACGATCAAGTTCAAAATATAGTAGAGAAGAAGATTTCTAAAAGTAGACAATGTTATTTTATTATAAAAAAAATACTAAATATTAAATATTAAATTTATATTGTTTCCAAATTAGTTATCTCATCATAAATAATAAAACTAAAGATTATATATTAATTAATGAAATTATGTTATTTATATTTATTATATACAAGATTATTTGTTCCCAAACAATATTTTTTAAAATCATATATAATATTTTATCATGATAAATTTATAAACGATACCCAATATTTTATTAATACCGTGTATTCCAAACTAATAAAATAAAAATTCGTTACTCTTTTCCAATATGGTCTTTAAAATCTTGCGCCTAATTGGAGAATATATCTAATTGAGATCTCTTATTGGGGTGTAGAATTGCAGTGGATTCAAATTATATATATTTTCACGGTAATGGGCCAGTTTTTAATATGGGCTTCTCGATGGACCAAAGGAAAGCCCAGGATTGAATCGGTCCGTTTTGATGACTCATCACTTGTCAGAATATTAATTTTTTTATTTGTATAGTACGTATTAATATTATATATATTATTTTTTAAAATATTGTACAGTAATAAATAATTTAGTATAATATAAACACTTATCTAACATAATATTTTAATTAATTAGTTTAAATTAAAATTTTATTTTATTATTATAATGACATAGCTAACTTTAGAAGGGATATAAATTTAATATTTAATATTTTTATAGTATATTTGTGAGTTTTAAAATTCCCCCTTTCTATTATAAGGTGTTGTACTTGAATTAAAGTATTTAATAAGAAACAAAAGAAAAAACCAAAAAAAGTAAAAAAAATTCCTACTTTTAAACGTATATACCCAACATTGATCAATATTAATTAGCAATGTTTTCAAATTCGAACCGAACCGACCAGTTCAACTGGATGAATTGGAAACCGGTCTGGCTAACGGTCTGAATTAATCTATTAAACCGGCTAGACTTGAAAATCGGTATTTTTAACAAAAATCGGTGAAACTCACGGTTTAACCGGCGACCCGGTGAAATCGTACTGGTTCACTAAAACTGGAAGGTTTGCTTCAATTCGGATTTTTTTGTGCTTTAAATCAAATTTCTTATTTTTTTAATTTTTTAAACTAAAAAATTACGCTTTAGGGTCCTGGCAGATTTGTTTCATTTTAAAAATTATGTTTTGAAGTAGTTAACTCAAATATTTGTAGTTAACTCATTTTAAAAATTCTGTTTTTAAACTAAAACTGGTTAGTTTGTTTCAATTCTGCTTGAGTGATTTTGAATTTTTGATGGAGTTAATTCAAATACTTTATACTTTTACTTGGTTTACTTGGTTTTTGATGTAGTTATACTTTAAATTTTGATTATTTTTGTTGGAGATTCTAATTGTTTAATTAAAATTATACTTAGATAATGATATATCATTATTTTTTTATTTAAATTGTGAGTTAGATGTTATTTTTATTTAATATTTATAATTATAAAATTATTAATGATGTCATTATGACGTCACGGTTCGATTCCAATTCGATTTCAGTTGAATCAGTAATTCGTCCACCTATTACGTTTTTTGATTTATTCAACCGTTCAATTTTCAAAACATTGTTAATTAGTTTTGCCCAATTTTACTAGTATGTAATGATACAAATTGATATTTTAAATAATACTTAATTAAATAATTAATATACCAATTTTGTTATAAATGACACGTATTAAGTTTATGATTGTAACTCATTTTTATTTTTGTTTTTGTTTTTTTGTTTTTATCTTTTAAAATCTAAAAAATTAAAATAAACTATTTAATAATTTAATTCTTTGTAACTAATAAAATAAGTCGTCTCATAACTTAATTTTTCTACTTCTTTTTTTTTAATCAAAATAACAAAATTGTCTTTCATTAATGTGTATTGGTCCTATTGGAATTGATTTATAATATATAAGTAATACAATTTTATTTTCTAATAAAATATTATATATATTAAAATAGATAAAGAAATAAAAATAAATTCGTTTTAAATTTTTAAAACGAAACAAAAACCACCAACTTAATTGTGAATCAGCGTCAGAATGCTCATTATTTATTTTCTCTTTAAATCAAATCGGAGCGTCGACAGGAGCCGTTTACGATCCAACGACCAGGAGGAGCCGACACCTAACGGCTACTTTTATCTTAACGGTCGAAAAACTCAAAAATATAGAAATTTCGGATTCCCCTAATTAAGCCATCTCTCCACCATTTCCTTTCCCACCTTGTCCTGTGATCGCTCTCAAGAACGCTCCAAGATTCCAAGAACATATCTTCACCAATTCCTCCTCTCTCTCCTCCTCTCTGTAAATTTACCTTTACTCATTACAGTAAAATGAGTATTCTTCGACGCCCAGAAGCCATGAACGCTTCAGATCTTCAGATATGGAACAATGCCGCATTTGACAATGGCGACTCCGAGGATACGGCAATAACAAGATCTAGATCTTCCTGGTCTCCGATAAAACCCATTCTTGTGAATCGATCCGATTCTTCTTTCGATTCTGTTTCGAGTAAAGAAAATCAGAGTCCAGTGCCTGGAAAATCCCTTGTTTCTGTCAAGGCTCCGGCGCCGGTGAAGCCACTTAACCCAAATGGCGCTATTGGGAACTCAACAAATCCCCTTCACAAGCAGGGTCTCGTTGAGAAATCAGTTTTGAAGAATCGAAGCGAAGAAGAGGTTCGCGACGAAAGAAAGATCGATGCAGAGATAGAGGAGATTCAGATTGAAATTAATCGATTATCGTCGAGATTAGAGGCACTTCGGCTTGAAAAGGCTGAGCTGAAACTGAAATCGCTGGAAAAACGCGGGAGGGTAGTGCTGGCGAAGTTCAAGGAGAAGAAACAAAGTGCGAAGAATTCAGGCGGAGAGAAAACGAATGAAGAACCTTCATCTTTGAGCACCAGAACAAAAGTGCAGCGCAGGGGTTTTAGTTTGGGTCCATCGGAGATCGCAGCCGGAGCACGCAGAGGCGTCAGTTTGGGGCCGGCTGAGATTCTTCTGGCCTGCGGGGTCAGGTCGAGGCAAATGGTGGGTAAGCAAGAAATGATCACCCCTGTTCAGCCCATACAGAATCGAAGAAAATCTTGCTTTTGGAAGCTACAAGACATTGATGAAGAGAAAGTGACAAAAGAAAGGGGAAAGAGATTGAGTCTTAGTCCCAAATCGAGGAAGGCAATGTCGAAAACTCAACCTCCAAGACAAGCAGCCACGACAGTGGGATCGAGGAAGGCTGTGAAGAAAGAAGACATAATTTCTACAATTCAGCCGAAGAAGCTGTTCAGGGATGGAGAGAGGTCATTGCCGGCAAATAAGCCCCTGAAACCTGGAAGGATCGTGGCGAGCCGGTATAATCAGAGTGCTGCTCAGATTACTGGGAATTCAGAAATGAGAAAGAGGTCTTTGCCCGAGAACGACGAGGGAGACTGCAAGAGGTGTGATAAGAAACGTGCTTCTGGTTCATCAGTCGGGACATCTCATGGGTCAGTTCCAGAAATCAACCTGAATCAAGGTACCGAGAGTAGGGTGAAGAAGCGTTGGGAAATTCCTGGTGAGGTACTAGTCCACAGAAGTTTGGTTGACGATGAGTCCCCGGTGGTATCGGCTGCCAGAATTCCCAACATGCTTCCGAGGATCAGGACAGTCAGGTGCACCAATGACAGTCCCCGGGATTCAGGACCTGCCAAGAGAGTGGTGGAGTTAATGGGAAGAAAATCGTACTTCTGCGACGAGGAGGAGGTAGAGCCACAAGTTTGCTGCCTGACCTTGAGTTTTGCAGAAGATGTGGAAGAAGAAGAAGAGACAAATGGAAAGTAAGTGGTTTTTCGTCCATTTCTCAATTTTCAAGTTCAATTTTGAAATTCAGGATAGTTACATATGTGTGAGGCATAGTTGTTCTAAAGGAGGTGGGGGGTAAGCATTTCGTTCTTTTGCTTTCCTCCAGATGATAAAGCAAGTGTCTTGTTTTCCACCCTTGAGTTGCGTTGTCAGCATGATAATAGGGTGAGTTCTTACAGCTACACCTTTTAATGGAAAAAATATTCTCTGCAGCATGTAGTAGGGCCAGTTGGTGTCTCATGTTAATCATGTGGAACTTACACATACTTGCGTGGCTGGCAAGGAGCCTAGGACCAGCTGGCCCCGCCCGCCAATAATTGCTCCTCTTAATGAGTTATAATTCTTTGGTATTGCCTTATGCAATAAATTTTTTTTTTCACTCTTGCTTTCTAATTCTACTTTTTGATAGATTCATTGGTTAATATGACAAACAGGAGAAATCCTTTTTGTCTGTCTAATAGTCTAGTTCTGCTTTCTGTTGCTATATCACAGTGGGATAAGTTCTCCTCTTGCTTTCTAACTTCATTTGTTCTGTACCAATAAATGAAAGAGAAATGATTTTGGCACCCCCTTTTAGCCAAATATACACTCCTTATTTTGTTTTTATTTGAAAAAATTACAAAAATACCCTCCATTCTCCATCCATTTTTTTTCCTTTTGTCCAAATACTTGAAGAGCATTTCAGTATTTTTGCCAAATAAAAAGGAAGTGAGAAGTGTAATTGGTTAAAAGGGGAGTGCCAAAATTATTTCCCTAAATGACATACATATACATTTATGTATGTATAGATATACATATGTATATACAGAGAGAGAGAGAGAGAGAGAGAGAGAGAGAGAGAGCCTTGGTTGGATTCATGAAGCAGGTAAAGTCTAAACCTTTATACTTCAGTTTTTTTCTGAAGCCATTTTGACCTACCTGAATAACGATTGAAGTAGCAAAGGATGCCAATGATAATTGTTCCCCAAAACCATGGCCATGGGCTTACTAAATACTTTATTCTATACTTGTTCAGTTGTTCTGAAGTCATTTTGACCTACCTAAATAACATTTTGTAGCAGCAAAGGATGCCAATGATAATTGTTTACCAAAACCAAGGGCTTGACAAATACTGAATTCCCTCATTTTTTTTCTTTGATGGGTTGTTTATGTTGTTAATTTGATCAAATTCTACAAGGATGTTAAAAAGTTAATGAGAAATGCTAGTAAGTGTCCTTTTTACTGGTTAGCCGGACCGAAAGTTACCTGGTTAGCCGGACCGAAAGTTAATTTGTGCCTTGCTTGTATCATGCATGTTATGCTCTTGGCATTCCTCTAGGACTATTTGCTTGTGAACCTTGAATTGTTTGATATACTCTCTGAATGATTTGGTGTTAAAGTCATATATGATTTTGTATCAACTATTTCTCTTTTGTATTCTTTTGTCCTCACTTTCTTTTGAATAGGTTGGACTATTCGCTACCAAAATATCATTTTTTTCAAACATTGGTGAATTTTGTACCTTTTTTGGTAGCTCTTTGTTATCCGGATGGGGTGGTCGTTGATGGGGGGTGGTGGTGGTGGGGGTGGTGGGATGTCTGACAAGAGAAAATCAGGGAAAGTTGTAGAGAGAATAGAAAGTAAAAGAAGAAGAAAATTGGTTCTTGAAGATTGGTTTTAAGAAAATTGGTTTGGTTTTAAAAAAATAAGTCTATGTGGGTTAAAGAGTGCCTCAGCAACTATTTGACACTGTTAGAAAACAAATAATATGTCGAGCGATTTTGGAGATCTTTGCATTGTATTAGAATCCAAACAATTTCATCATGATTTATGAGTAGCAACAATTTGGAAGAACCTAATAAGCTTTAGAAGATTTTGGTCCCTGGCAATATAAATCTCGAAGTTTGAGATTGTGTGTTCTTTCATGACAAATTCATTCATTCCCAGCAATCTTAATAAGTCATTCAACATCATAGACATGACGGGATTCATTTAGCATACATATTAACTGTGCAGAATTCAGAAATCACATAGCTTACGGGGCTATCCACGTTGATCTCTGTATAGACTTTTCTCTATTCAAATCACTTTGATCTCCAATCCCAACTCAAAAGAACTAATATGCCAGTCTTAACAAGGAAAACCTCTTCGTCAAAATTTGGCATGCCATTCTCTAAACGTTGTAGACTTTTTTGCTTCCACTATGATCAAGTTTTATACTCGTATTAACTCTGTAAGGGTTAGTGCATTTTTGTGAATGTATCTTTTGCTGTTTTGTTCTAGTAGTTATATATATGTTGTCAGTGACTTGTGCATAAAATGATGATAGTTATAGTTTTAGGGAAGCACACTAGCATGTTTTAAAGCAAACAGAGCTTTGCCAGTTTTCTCTTTCTTTCTTATTTATCTCTAATACCCAAAGAAAAAACAAAACGATCAATTTTTAAATTGCCATTCTATTTAAAGTTGAGAAAGTTCGAAGGGCTTTCCATATCTTTCTACACAATCTCAAAATATGTACATCTTGCCCCACCATGTATGTTGTCTAATGTCAAAGCAATTCTGATGTCTTCAGATCATTGTTTGGCTCCAAGGAACTCTTACCCGCCATTCAAATATGCCTCCACAATGCTTGGTCTCTAAACAACTTTGCTGAATTATCAATGGCTCTCACCCATGCTAGAGGTTCCATGTTCTTTCAAGCCCATAGGATTGTTAACGAGAAAATTGACAATCCAATGGCTCTCACCCATGCTAGGCTCCAAGGAACTCTTACCCGCCATTCAAATATGCCTCCACAATGCTTGGTCTCTAAACAACTTTGCTGAATTATCAATGGAGTGGCTCTCACCCATGCTAGGTTCCATGTTCTTTCAAGCCCATAGGATTGTTAACGAGAAAATTGACTTCATTATGTAACAATCTAAGTGGATCAGCTCAATAACTTGAATAAAAAATATAGTAACTTAACAAAAACTGCTTAAACTCAAGTTATTAGTAGTAATTTATAAATTTTATTATATATCAAACTTACTTCCTATCTCCCAACGATGTAGCATCTTGCAAAAAAATGGTGGATTACAAGTCAAAACATGGTTCGAGCCCTATGTCTTGAACTTGTATTGAATGCAGTTAATATAACAATATTTTTCAATAAAAAATGCGTGGCCCAAGTTCTCCCCTCAAGTGGATTACTAGTCTAATAACATGAAAAAATAGCCTAACAACATGGTTCAAAATGCTTACATTCATTAGTAAATAGAGTGGTATACAAGTTAAATTATGTACTAAACTTATTTTTCATCTCCCACTGATGTAGGATAAGGTATCTCACATTATCTAACTGTTTTTTTTTTTAAATTTCTATTAACGTAGAAATTGACTTTTTTATCGAATATGTTCTGTTCTAGTATCCCGGAGAGTAGTTAGGCTTTCATATGCAGACTTCGTGAAAACCAACAAAAGGTTGAAGAAGTTGTCATTCAGCCAAGTATCAACAATCTATAAGTGAACTCAATTTAATCAGGGAATTCTGCTGTCTTGTTAGGGGGGTTCAAATGGATTAAAAAACCAGTTTGTCATTACAAAACTGGCTTCTGCAACAAGAATGACTTGCAAAAAGCACGTAAATGAGGTTTACAAAAAATCTGGATAAGAAAAGTAACAACAGGAATGGAACTGAGGAATTTCAGAATTAAAGGAAATCAAGGTAGACTGTAATCACAGTAAATATTTTTTAAACAATTGGAAGATAAATGGGTAACTAAATGATGTATGTTTATGACCGGAGGGCTTGATGGTCAGAGAAGATTTATTGATAAGTGGTGGCTGTTGTGGTCTCAGATTCGACTTGAGTCCCTTCCAAAAATAAATCGCCTTCCCCAGTCAGATACCACCAGTGTCCTGGTGCGCCAACTGACTAGTTTGCTGGATGTCAAGAGGAATAGTCATGGTCACTATATGTTCAGGAAAATATAAGCATGCTGAAACCACAAAACTTGCAGCACAATTCATGCAAATATCTTACAAAAACTTCTTTATTATTATTATTATTATTATTATTATTATTATTATTATACCTTGCATACACTGAATACCAAAGCCACTGGGTGCTTTGACCAATTGAAACCCAATCGCCAGGAAGCTGAGCTGCGGTTTGTTCTCCACCCAGCGGAGCAAATTGCCCAAAATGCCTGTACCTTTTGATCAGACACAGACCACAAGAAGTTCAGTCATGGAACAGAAAGATTCTCTTACTTGCCACATATATAACTGAGTAATGTATCTGCACTGCAGTTCACACTTATTCATGTACCCAGCAGATGCATACTGATAAGGAAATTGGGAGAACAATAGCAGTTTACATGAAAAAGCTACATTATACGGCGTGATTTTTATCTTCAGCTGTCATACACCAGTGCTATGCTACTTTTATTTCCAATACGTCAAACAGAATGACATTTCTAACCTTAACTACATTATTGCTTATAAGTGCCACAAAGTTTTTTTCTCACTTCTTTTGCAGTATCTGCTATGAAAGAAACCAAGCATAATCTCGCAAGACAAAATACTGCATTTACATTAAAAGCAATCTGCAAAAATCTGCATAAATGGAATTGGTTAATCCAGATTCCAAGCGTTTGGTATAGGTTGAAATCCAATTGGAGATCAGCATTTTAGGTATTTCAAGTAGAGATGCTCAATTACCCTCCTATTTCATCACCTTTTATTTCTGTTTTTATTTAGAGACACGCAATCAATTTATTTATTTATTTTCCTTAAATGCCATCATCTTCCATAGACACCATTCTGTTAGGTATTTATACATCTGTAACAGTCATGGTTAATCAACAGAGTCTAAGGATCACATCACTCTAGGTGTTGCAAGCAATTATTTTCATACTAAGCAAATCCATACCTGAAGGGGTGAAACCGATGCCGTCCAGACCCCCTGAACCTTAGAGGACCTTCGGGGTACTTTTCACATATTTCCATCCGATTGAAACACTTGGCAAGGTATTCACCTTGTTGAGCAGCTACCTAAATATGAGATGGTGAAAATAGAGAATACGAGGTTGTAGAACAATTATCACTACAAATGAATTACCGCGAACTCACCTGTGCTGTTGCTGGAAGATTTTTCATTTGTGCATCTACTTCAGAAAGAGCTTCTTTGAACAATTCGATATCAACGATTTCCTTTTGGGCATTTCCTTGATAATTCTTCAGTAGATCGACAAAACTTTTTAACTGCTTCCTCTTCAAATAAATCTCCACTTGAGGATACCTTTCACAGATGTCGTCAATGACATCTTTAAAATCCGCCAGACTTAGTGTACCAGTTTGACTCTTGTCTGCCTTACTAAATATGGCCATAATATCTCCCTGATAGCAAAGCAAGAAGGTCAATACTTATGCAAACATTGTACGGATTGCTTATTGAGAACCTTAAAAACGAGCTTAGTATTCCTTGGGACAGTTTGTTAGCTGTTACTATTTGGAACATCTGGGTTTAATCAGTCCAAATTTAAGTTCTATGAATTATAGTCAACACCCCTTTACAAAAATACGTTTGTTAACACCTCATGGTTAAAAGCGTTGATATTGCCTGAGCTGAAATGGATGATGCCTCAGTGTGATGTATATGTGAATCGGACGTCAACAAATTTATAACAATCTAGATTTGGTTGGCAAAACATATAAATAAAATAAAGCTCAGAAAAAAAGTTTGGCAAATTAGAAAAGGAAATTTCAACATGCATCTAAGTGGAAGAGCACACCTTGGGCTAAACTTAGAGCATGCAACAAAATCCACCGTACAATACTCATGCAAGAGATTTCAAAAGAAACCAGAGGATACATACCAGGACTTTACGTTGATTTATTGTGGCACAATCACCTAGCGCATATATGCTATCACATCCTTCCACCCTCAGCCATTCATCAGTTGCCAAAGCACGCCTATTGCCCTGTGCTCAAAAGAAGAGAAGTTTGCTCATAGTAATGACTTAAGAAGGTAATTCTTACAAATGTTGGAAAGCGAGAACTTCAGTAGTAGCTTAATTGGTAAAAGGAGAAAGAAGAAAAAAAATGACGTCAGGGAAAGAAGACATGATCCGAGAAAGGTGGAGGTTCAGAGGAACAAACCTGACCAATTTGCTTCATAAAATCCATAACAACTGGGCGAGTCCCAATACCAGTTGACCAGACAACCATTCCATATGGTATAGATCGATTTTCTCCGGATGCTCTTTCTTTAGTTGAGATTTCCTTGTCAGTTACTTTTACAACCATTGACCCTGTTTTCAGATCAATGCCATCTCTTTGGAACTTTTCTTCAGCAAAAGCAGTAATTCTTTTGTCAAACCTGCAAAGTCAGGGCAAGTGAAATCCTGAGACCATCACCTAAGAGTAAAAGACAAAAATCCAACAATACCAGTATCAAACATGGTTAACAACTTGATAAATAAAGTATTGAATGTGTGATTGCAATTTGAATAAAATTGTCAACAGTAATGGAGTCTAGAATTGGCGAGATTTTCCTTACATGTTCAATACGTGATCTGCAGCCTCGAGAAGTGTGATTGTGACATGATCTCTACAAGTGGGATACAGCTTGGCCAAGTCTTCGTTGACAAAGTCATGAAGCACAGCTGCAAACTCCACCCCAGTTGGACCACCACCAACAACCACAAAATGTAGAATTCTCTTCCTCTCTTCTTCGCTTATAGTCGGAAGGGTTGCCCTCTCGAAACAATCGATTACTGTCCTCCGGATTTTCTGAGCATCTTCTACTTCCTGCATAAAGATTGCAGTAATTTTTAAACCTATGGCCCCGAGTTTCACAGAAGCATTTACATTGTCGGAAGTGGTTGATGAGTTTATAAACTCACTTAGCTCAGATAAGATACCTTCAAGAAGTGGCAATTCTCCACAACACCAGGAGTGTTGAATGTATTAGATCGCGCTCCCATAGCTATCACCAGGTAGTCATAATCGATTGCGAAATTCTCTTCCCCGCCCAGATTGGTATCTTGACTTGATCGACAATAGACTTTTTTGTTCACCGCGTCGATTTTGAGACACTCAGCTTCCCTAAATTGAACATCTAAACCTTTCTGCCACAAGAAATGGGAGAATGGGTTACTACAATATTTATGCATGGTCACGTTATAGCAGAGAATGACTACCTAAAATGTTCAAAATTGCTCAGAAGTTACAGGAAATTATGCCCACTCTTCCATAAATGTCCATGAATGAGTATACAACGTGGATGATATTCCTCATCATTTAAGATTTTGACATCACAGAAACCATGGAGAATGTATATAAAGTAGCAGATTAACACAACACTGACTCCTGTGACTATGAAGCACAAATACAAACACGGACACAGAGAGAGACACGGTGATTCCAAAAAAAATCAAAACATGGACACATTGATCTTAAAAAATCAAACACGGACACAGCGGGAATATGACAAAAAATGTATATTTTTTATATATATATTTTCTCTATTTTTAGAACTTGAACAATGATCGATATATTTAAAGCTTTATCAAGGATCAATATTTAACGCTTTATCAAGGATCAATATTTAACGCTTTATTTCTTTGTTTTTTTCTCAACATTTTTCAGTAGTTACTATTAGACCATTAAAAATTCTTTTTTTAAAATTTCACAAGAGCCTCAATCGTGTCATGCGGCGTGTTCATTATTGGACACGTATATCTTACATGTGTCCAATGCCGTGCCCTCTATAAAAAAAATAATAAAAAATTAAAACACGCCATGTCCGTGTCCATGTCGAACATGACTTCAACACCTACATTGGCATGTCTCCATACTTCCTACAGAAAGGAAAATATAACAAGATGAAAATACTTTATAGAAAATTATTAGGTATTTTAAGAGTACCATGTGGTAATATTTACGTGATGCTCCAACACATGAAAATATTCAATGAACACTAAGCGAATTACGTTTTTGTCTTCTGCCTACTCAACAAAGGCGAGCAAAGTGTTTTTCGCTACATCATTGGGTGGTGTAGTTATTTATTACTCTTAAAGCAAGTCTACATGGTATTTATAGTTATTGGTTCGTACAAATCACTTTTGTAGTAGTATTTCACTCAATAAGTTGTTATATAGCAATGGTACAAAACATTGATCCAGCAGCATTAAATAATTTCTTCATCAATAATGCTATTATAACCATATCTTAATGACTATATTTGAGAAAAGCTACACTTCCATTACCTACCATAATATGTCACATTGTGCGATACTCAAATATGGTCACTATAATATTACTCTTACTTTCTTGGGTAAGAGCACCAAGTAGGCAATCTCACGTAACATTCTGAAAATACCAAAATAATTACTCTTTGAAGGATTTTCTGTTTCCTTCCTGGATTTTGTCATAAAAAGGTGTGAACTGGTTTTAACAATGGAGAAGATAGATAGTAAGAAAAAGAGGGCACCTTCTTAACAATGTTGCGAATTGGTTCAACAATGCTGCGTGCTTCCACCGTGCCGCAAGTAACGCTGGGCAGAAGAGGAGTAAACGCGAAGTAATTACGAGGCGACACCACCTGGACTTCATACGTAGGATCTTTCAGGTTTTTCAAGAAACTTGTGCCAGCCCAGCCGGTTCCAAGCACCACCACCCTCTTCTTCTTGTGATCGCCTTGAATGGCGTCGGCATAAGCACCTTGGAGTTGGAATGGTTTCGCATCAGAAAAAGCCACTACACCTCCACCACTGTGCAATTCAAGAAGACGAGAAGTTTCAGTTTATTAAAAAGTTTTCTTAGATTCAAACACATATTTGAACACACCTTTCTAATACCACTTATGTGAGAGGGGTGCATTTAGATCCATAATCTGCATATGTACACCTAATATTTTTGTTTATTAAAACATGAAAATATTAGTTAAGAGGACCAGAAACAGGTCCGCATGCTCAATTCGAAAACAAAAATATGAAGTACCACACATTCGAACATATTCTTCTCACGTAAGGTAAGATTTACAGTCATGTAAAACCCATACCCATATTATGTAAGAAAAGTGCGTCCCAATCTCAACTGAATTCGTGCTCGTAGCAAAACTCATTACAAATTATGTAGCTATCAGTTGTGCCTGCCCACCCCAAGAGTTTTGAGTGCTCTTCAATTCTTAAATAATTGAAAATGCTTCATTGCTTTGTTTAACTTCGGGTAATGGTAATCTCGATAATTTGAACCGTTCATGTTTTGTTAATCAATGAGAATATTATTCATACAAAAATTTAAATTGATTGAATATCATAAATCATATGATGGGATTACATTAATAATAAAAAAATAAAAAACAAATATGATTTTAGAAGTAGTCCATTTTCTGTTAGTATGAATAAGATCTAATCATGTGCTTATTTATCTTCAATTAATTTAATTTTGTGTGAATAATCTTTTTAATATATCCTAACAACAAAATGCTTTGAATCATTGAGCTCAGCCCGGCTTGATTACTGTAAAAAAGAATAAAAGCCTCTCTAATTCTTTGAGAATTTAAGAAAAGCAAAACTCTCTAATAGCATTGAATTCCAAAAGCAGAAAACAGAGGTTCTGCAATTTATAATAATAATAATAATAATATAAACTACAATGTTAGCTAATATCCAGCAATGCTCAGAAAGCATAATACACTTTCATTTCAAAAACAGTGACTTTAGCAAATCAAAGTAATTCCAAATTTATTTTTCTCTAATTATTTCATTAAAGGTTTCTTCAGGAGAAAAAAATAAAATCGAATGGGGGAGTAGAGTTTTGACAAAAAGAAAAAGAAAATGTTAAAAATTGGGCTCATAAGGTTCTTAAAAATGTGTTTTTCATAATAATTTGCAGAAAATTAAAATAGATTAGGTTTTATTGGGTGTTCATTTGTTAAGTCTTAATAACATATTCGATACAACTCTAATTTTAGATATGAGAATAAACATTTTTGAAACTCCGAAATTATCTCAATAAACTCTGAAATTATCAAATTTCAATACAGCATTCTTACCGCTGCGTCGATGCCCATTTTACAAGTAAATAAATATATGAATACCCAATAAAACAGATGTATTAATTAATTTTACTCATTAAGCTAGCACAATTTTATTTTTAAAAAATGAGAATCGAAAAATTCTGATTTTTTTATAAAAACCAATGCAAAGAAAAAAAATCCATTTTAAGGTGAGAAAAAAAAAAAGCAAGGCCCTGTTATGGGCTAAAATTCGTAATTTTATCTTATTTTTGTTTTTAATGAGTTTTTTTTATTATTTGTACCAAAAGTTTTACTTTTTTAAATTGTCTCAATTAAAAAAATTAAAAAAATAAATTTTTTTTATTGAAACAAAAAAAATAGCACTAAAAATAAAAATAAGCAATATAAAATTTAACTTAATAACTTAATTTGACTTATTTTTATCTTTATAAATTTTTTAAAATATTTTAATAAAAAAATTTACTTTTTCATACATGAAAATTTGAAAATAATTTAACTATACCATAAAAAAAACAAAATTCACAACAAACAAAAATAAACCAAATATAATAATATATCATAACAACCATAACCATAACTTATAAAAAAAACTAAATCTAATCTTGAAAATGTGTTATGCCGTAACAGATCTATTCAAAGCAACAAGAACAGAAACTAAAACATTAAAAAAAAAAACAGAAAGAGAGAATTCAAGACGACGATATATCAATGAGATCGATAAAGGTAGAAGCTTCGAAACCTGACTGTGAAGAGAACAGCGAGTTTAGTGAGTGCAGGATAATCATTATAGGCCCTACAGGCCCTCTGGTAAAATGCATAGCCGCTCATTGTAAACCCTAATTTTCTCTTCCTGAGAGAGAGAGAGAGAGAGAGAGAAAGAAACTCAAATGGAAATAATAAAAAGATCTTTCTTCTTCTACGATGAGAGAGAGAGAGAGAGAGAGAGAGAGAGAGTTTGTAAATATAGGAGAAGGCGCGAGATGTGGAGTAACCGTCAAGAAAATAGCATTTTTTTTGTTCGATCTTTCGATTTGAATTGACTTGTCAACCTTGGAAATAGAACAACACGTGTCCAAACGCGAGGCCGGCGCTCTCCTTTTTATTTGGAGAATACAACTTTGCTTTTAATTACTCCCCCCACCCGCGCTGCTTTCCGGTTTTGCGCCAGCCGTCGGATCGCGCTTCCGAGAAGGCTATCGATCTGATGATGGTTCCTGGGTCGTCACTGTTGGATTTGAGTAATTTTTCGATGTTCTTGGAGTTCTTGCGGTAAACTTCTCTTATTTAATATGGTGATAATAATTTGTATGTTAAAGATATAATAATTTATTTTTATTAAATAATTAAAAAATAAAATTATTTATTTGTCAAGAATAGCACGTGGTAACACCTACATGTTATTCTAAAAGTATTTAATAATTTTTCTTGTAAATTAATTCTTGGTCCTGTTTGGGCAAATATTGCTTATTTTAGCTTAAACAACATAAAATTTAATTTATTGACTTATTTTTATATATTCGTCTTTTAAAATTTTTTTTTTATTTTGATCAAAAAAATTTTTTTTTTAGCTCGTTTAAATAAAATGAGTCTAAAAAATATAATAATTTAATTATAAATGATAAAAAAAATTCACTACAAACTAAAAATTTATAAAACCAAATAAGTTAATAAGTTAAATTTACCCATTCATGCTATTATGTAGGGGTGGCAATATGGCGGGCCGGGCAACTCTTTTATTTTTGTTTTTTATTTGATTGGGATTAAGTAGAAAAAAATATTTAAAAAATAGTATAAACGAGGTAGAGACAAAAATATTTTAAAATTAATTTTAAAATTTAAAAAAAATAATATCAATGAAAATTATATATAATATAATAAATAGAAAATAATAGTTAACTAGTCAATAGAACTAAAAATATAAAATATAAGAAATAAATAAGAAAAAATAGTGATAAAAATAATATTTTAATATTTTAGATTTATTATATGTATAAAATATATATTTTATACATGTATGTATATTTAAAAATATTTATTATATATCATTATGGATAGAACGGGACCAAAAAAAGTAAATACGGTTTTTATCTCATTTGTTATCGAAGTAGAAAAAACACATATAAAGTAAAGTAGGGACATGAGGTACGGGCCAAAAAAAAAATTGCCATATCTAAGTGTTTGGTTAAAATACTAATTTTATAAAATAATTTGCATACTCATTTGGGTATGAGATAAGCTACTCTTTTAACTATGAAAAATGTCAAAACGGCATCATTTCTATCGTATTGGAAGGAAATTCCTTTAGTAGTGCTAAGAGATTTGGTTGTTGAGGGTAATGGTTAATTTCCCTCCTATATGGAGAGCTATCAAAAAAGAAGTATTTGGAATAAATAGGATCATTAATGTAATTTTTCTTATGAAATGGTGTTTGATTGAAAATAAAATAAAGTAAAAAGAAATAGTATTTTGTTTGGTTTAATATGATTTAGTGGTATTAAATTAAGTAATGTACATAAATACCTTTTAAAAATTAAGGAAATTCTTTGCATAACACAAGTTGCAATTTTCAACAATGATAAATTCTTAGCATTCTAGTACACTATAAGTAGCAAAAATCTTTTAAAATTAAACAAGATTTTTTTTGAACGTGGATGGTAGAAGAGCATCTCCTAATGTACCCCAAAAAAAAAAGCATCTCCTACTCATTTTCGTATTTTAAAAGCTGAGGCTATGTTAGTTTCCACAAAAAAATATTTTTTTAAGAAAAAATATTTTAGTGAAAAATATTTTTAAAAACATTTTTTTTTAAAAATATTTTTATGTGTTTGATTATGATTTTAAAAATGTTAGAGCTAGTAAATATAGTAGTGTTATAATTAGTGACAATAATGGCAGTGAAAACAATAGCAATGGTGGTGGTAATGATCTACGGACCCTGAACCCCAACTCTCGTACCCACAACCCCCGACCCCGACCACAGATCCTTGACCACCTACCCTGACCCAAAACCCCAAACCTCGAGCTCCCGACATCGACCACCAAACCCCCAAACTCCTAACCCCTATCCCCCATCCCAACCAAAAACCCTAGAACCTAG
>JAOTRH010000025.1:7227558-7247732 GCA_034768845.1 Heliamphora exappendiculata
ATTAAAATATTAAAATAAATAACATAAAATTTAACAATAATATAAAATTTAATTTATTAATTTATTTAAGTTAATTTTAAAATAAATTAACTTAATATAATAGTAAATTATTATCTAGTTTGTTATTTAATTTTATTTAATTTAAATATAAAAAAATTAATCCAATCTCATTACTAATTTTACTTTATTATTAAATTTCTTTCACTATTAATTCAATTCAATTCAATCCAATATGAATTATCAAAGGAGCCATTGGGTAATGCAATACCATTTGTTGGTTACCATAAGGAAGCACGAAAAGCAAAGGTAGTTCTGGAAAGTTCCTTTCTAAAATTCTTCAAAGCCCTTCTTCCAAAGCAATACCCACCACCCCAGTAGAAGAAAAATAGAAAACTAATACTAATGGTTGCTTGATGCTTTTGTTGAAGTACAAATATAGCAAAGCACTAAACAATTCCAAGCAAAACAAATGTCCATGTGGCCCATGCCCTGATCAAGCGACTGGTCTCTTATATTTTGAATGTATGGAAAATGACATGCGAAGATTGTGCCCATTGCAGGGACACTGGCTTATATATTTGTTGGTGTTGTGTCAAAGGCTCATTCATTAACTATATGTAATAAGTGATCATCATAACTATATTAGAGTATACATGGCAGACATGAGACCTCAAAAGTGGCTATACATGTAAAGAGGGATATTGGAATATATAATAGCAAATTGTTTGGATATGAAATAAGTAATAATATAATATCAAGATCTTTTCGTCTAATTAGTTCAAGGCTAACAACAGTAGTCTCACAGAATTAATTTGATTTTATGCCTGGTAGATCAACTATAGAAGCAATTCACTTACTAAGAAGATTAATAGTAAAGTATAGAGAAAAGAAAAGAGATCTTTATATATTTTTTATAAATTTAGAAAAAAGTATACGATAGAGTGTCTAGAGATATTATATGATGGGCGTTGGAGAGAAAAAGAATGACAAAAGATTACATTGATATGATAAGAGACATGTATAATGGGATCACTACGACAATTAGATAACCTGTAAGAGAAATAAGTGAATTTTCAATTATAGTAGGATTATACGAATGTTCGGTTTTGAGTCTTTATCTATTTACTTTAGTTATGAATGAAATGATTAAACATATTCAAAATAAAGTCCTATAATGTATGTTGCTTAATATTGTCTTAGTGGATGAGACTAGGAGTAGAGTTAATGCTAACCTAGAAATGTGGAGAGAAATTTTGAAATAAAAAAGGTTTCAAATAAGTAGAAACAAAACTGAATATATGAAATATAATTTTAACAGTAATATGAGTATAAATAGTGAAAAAGTAAATATTCAAAATTAAAAGATACCTAAGAGTGAATATTTTCGTTATCTAGGTTCGATTATTAACAAAAATAAAGATGCTGCAAATAATGTAACTCATAGAATCAAAGTTGGTAGGCTCAAGTGGAGGAGTGCTTCCGTAATTTTATGTAATCAACAGATACCTATAAGATTCAAAGAAAAATTTTTATAGGACAGTTATTAAACTAACGATTTTATATGGAATAGAATATTGAACTGATAAGAAAAATCACAAAAATAATTTGAGTGTTATGAAAATGAGAATGTTAAGGTAGATGTGTTGTAAGATTAGAAAAAATAATATTAAAAATGAAAAATTTTGTAGAATTGTAAGAATTGCACCAATTGAGGACAACGTAGACCAGTTGATGTAGTATTTAAAAAAAATGATAAAATTATGAATAATGAAAACACTAAGAGAATTGATCGATCTAAATTCATATAGGATGCTGTTTTAAGGAAAGATATGAACTTATTAAAACTAACTGAATATATGACTATTAACATGATAGAATGGCGTAACAAGATTTATATAGCCGATCTCAATTAATTAAAATAAAATTTTAATTTAGTTTGATTTGATTTGATTTATCTTTTCATCTAATAAGTCAAGTTTTTAGATTTAATACAAAATTTCTACATTCTTGCCAATTTGGGTGGCACAGTCCCACTCTCCCTTACAGGAAGATGTCACCGACGAATTGGGAAGCTCCAAACAAAGGCGGGTGCAGACCACTTGGTCAATTTAAGGGGACAGACAAGATAGGTCTCACTCCACTCTATGCAAGGCATTTTATTGGTCAATGGCACCGTGTAAAATTTCATCGGATATTTACTCAGAATGTAAGAAAGTAGAGTGCAAACGAATCAAGCTTACTCACAATTATTTAGGTTCGGCTCAATTAAGACTTGTTCTTGTTCGATGCATTCAATATATTTAATAAAAAAAACGTTCATAAATTCAAAATTAAACTCGTTTATTAAATGAACTCAGCTCGTATAAACTTTGCTTTGGCTCGCATAGTTTTTAATAACTTAGATCGACTTGATACAAGTTCATTAAGCTCATTATATATATTGTGAATAATTCGTTTAATAATTTAGATTGATTCGAAACAAGTTCGTTAAGCTCATTATATATACTCCTATAAAATTTAAGATTTCTATCAAATTTGATTCCTTATAAAAAAAACAAAAAAAAACACTCAAATACAAATTGGAGCTTGTTTGTTTTATTTGGGTCCAACTCGAATATAACCACTTTTAAACGAGCCCAATTCAAACAAAAAATAACTAATTTTACCTAAGCACAAGATATCACAAAAAATTTCAAACTCGTGAAAACACAACTCAATTAGGCTCGATTAAGCTCGGCTCACCTCATTTACACCCCTCCCACCCCTCCAGGGGAGGCATTTTTGTGTTTACTCAATCCATTGATTATTTACTTTTGATTCACTGCAGTAGCAGTGAATCACCCCACACCCAACTGGGAAGGCTTTGGACCCTTTTAAAACAACAGATGAATTATCTGTTTCTGGTTCGATTCCAGAAGGTATGGACTCTGCAAATTATAAGTTGATTTAATCAAAAGGAGAATTCAATTTTCATAATTTACATCCGAACTGTAGTCTATCAATACGTAATGTACACTTTCAGGTAATTAACTGATCTTTGACAAATCCAACTGCCCCAAAAATTTTCACACTTTCTTCCACCCTTAATGTAAAAATTTTATATTCAACCTAAAAGTTTAAGTTTTTAGTTTAGATACAAAATTTCTACAATGGTATCAAAACAGGTTTCAGTACACTCGAATTTTTCTAAAAGAAATGGAAAGAAACCCACACTCCACAATGACAAACCAAAAAGGAAAAAATTGAGCAATGATGGTCCAAAAAAGGGCTACACGAGACAACCCTCCAAAAACGATTGCCCATGAGGAGATGTGTTTGAGAATACAATATCACATCGGTTAAGAGTGTATCCTACCTAAAAGTTTAAGTTACTCAGTGGAAAGAGTCTATCATTATATTAATCTTGTGTTTGGCTTGACTTTTAAGTCCAATTTTTTGACTTTTTTCACTAAAAAAAATCGCTTCGTTTCGGTTCCTACAAAAAAATCAAATTTTTTCTACTTTTTCTCTCACAAAAAAACCATAATTTAACACAAAAAAACCTACAAGCCTATAAAAAAAAAAATAGTCCAAACACATGCTAAGTTATCACTCATTTCATGCCCAACTAATGTGGAATTTGTTGGAAAAATTAGTATACTTTTTGTGTATTAGCGGTAAATAAAACAAAATCATAAAATTGAACTTATAGATCGTATGATTTTAATCATGAAAGTAGATCAAGGCTAGCGTTTGACGCTATATCCTTAAAACAAATTTGTCCTCGCTACGGTACTTGCGGAGTTACGGACGTCTATCTCCCAAGATACAATGATCTGAATCCCATAGAAAAAGCACTGCAATCGGTAAGCTTGTCGAATTAAACTATATTTTGCACTCCCTTTACACGAGTTTCAACACAATGCATGTAATGTACTTCCACGTAAACTATTTCTCATAAACAAAACAGAACCTCAAAAAATATGAAGGAACTCGTGACTATTCAGAATAGTCACCAAAAAATAAATACATTTATTCAAACCGAATAGGTGCTACCAAAAAACATAGCCTTAAAATGATAATTATAATTACCGTCTTCAATTAATTCTCATTCACATTAAAAAAATAATTTTAAATTATTTTTTTCAACAATCCTTCACATGAATAAAAATTAATTGGATCGATTATACAAACGGCAATGCAAAACTATACAGACATAAAGAAAGTACAAGCAAAAATTTTCTGTATAAGAATAGGTAATTTTTGGCTTTGAACTTTCTCCTATGATAAACTATCGGACTTACTGACTAATCAGTGGATGTGTTGCATTGAACTGTTCAACCGTTTGTGTAAACCAAGACAATAAAATGTCACACAGAATCTTTCCAACACAGTTTTAGTTCTCACAGTTGTGCCCATTTTGTCCTCGGGTAAATCCTGATTTCATGAGTATTTTAAAGAATATAGCATTACCATTCTCATAGAAGTGACCTCTCACTTTACACTCATATAGGTGATTTCTTATTAAGAGTATCCTGCTATACTCCATTTGAATTTTCAAGATATAATAATCATTAAAAGAATAATTTATCCTAAATAACGCTGTAGGTATCATTGTTTTATCATATGAATGAGTATGAGATATTATCTCTACATGACACTGAGTCACACACAATTCGATTGTCACTTTGAACCTAGATCTTAAAATTTTCAGTCAGCTAAGTTAAAGTGTCATTGAGGTGACTCTTAATTCATAAACTTTAGTCACATTCTCCTGGATGATTATTTAACTAACTCTCCATACAACCTTTAAGTTAGCGAATCTACGACATTATCATTTGACTTTCTACAATCAAAAGTGATATCTTCATTTGAAAGTAGTTGTTTTATGATATTGTGTCTACGATCATTATGTCAAGATTTACTGTTACACATTTTATGCCTTTCCAATTAACAATTGCAATTTGTTGGCACAGCGTGCAACTACATTGGAATATCATCACTTTAAAATAATTTTGCTTCTTTTCATGCTTTATTTAAAGCGACACTCAATTTCCACTGTGAATCTTACTATATTCATTTATTTTGATAAATGTAATGACATAACTGCATTTTCAAGTATGCAGATATTCAATTTGTATTATTCCACCCTATAATTGAGGGTCTCCACAATTCTGTTGTAACTCAAAATATTATCATCATGATCTCAAATTTATGACATGATTCACGAACAAATATCTTTGTCATAACTATTAACGCATTATTATGATAAACTCATAATCTATTGATACCATAATAAGTCATTTCATCTCTTTCATCACAAGAAATTCACAAATTTATCTCTTAAATTTCAAGAGACAAACCCCCCACAATTCGTTTATCAAATAATAAATTTCTCTAATTTTATAAAAGTAAAAAAAATTATATTGTTAAACTACGATTTTAATCCTTAGTGTAATAACAACCACATATTCTTTCAAATAATTAAATACCAACCACAGCATAAATTAAATTCACAATAATTTGCTTGTGGAACATAGTTGTTAAGAACAACTAAACCAAAAAAAAAGACTTAAATTTGTTTTTAAATCCATACAAAGTTTTAAGAATCAAAATATAGAGCATTCACTCGCATTTTAGTCAAACCCAAATATGATATATCTAAAAATTAATATTAAAATTCTTACTTAATCTAAAAAATAGATAGAAATATAACAACGAAATTAAGCCCACCACCCATTAAAAAAAAGGAATAAAATAAATATTCATACCCCAAATCTCAAAAATATGTGAGTATCATTATATATGCTCATATTCCATTTATACATAGGCAAACCAAATCATTCTCAAAAAATTGATTGAAAAAATTAAACATAATATCTGACTAAAATCTTTTAAAATGCAAACAAAGTATAATTTTTATAATCAATGTTCACATATAAAATACGCATGAAAGTGACAAAATGCACATAGTGTCACCCATGTTCAAATCATGAAACCCATTTGTGTTAAATTCACAAATTTATAGTATTTATTTAATTTTCTAGCAATAAACAAAAGCATAAAAAATTATAATTAAAATTTTCATATTTCAAAAAATTTTAAACACTTGACAAGAAATAAAAATTAAATTTGAAGTCAACCAAAACAAACCACTTGAATAGGAGTTTATACGATCATTCAAGAGCCAAATAAAACAGTTTGAACACTTTAGCATAGCCAAATGTGAACTTCACGAATGACCAAACCAACAAATTCAACGAACAGGCGCATCTGTTCATCTTCCCAATTGCTGAACCTGCCATGCCGCGTTTGGTTCGGCAGATTAATTTTTCTTTGATCTCCTTCAAATTGCATCCAAACAATGCTAATAAAATACCATTGGGAAGGAATTGAGACAAAGATTCCAAAAAAACAAGTCTCGTGCTTCTAAAATCAGCAAACAAGTGCAAAACATTACTGTTTATCTTGCTCCGTTTCAAGATGGAAAATCCACCTTAGGATCGTTTGGATTCAAGAAATTAATCCATTTGGATCACTTCTTAATCTATTATATCTCTCCCAATTTACATCCAAACTACAAACATGACAAGTAATAAAATTTCTAGTTCACTGGATCAAACCACAATCAAAACAGAGTTAAAGCGGACATTTGCAGGTTAAATAAAGTAATCTGGACATTTTATGCAACCAAATGTTGCCTTAACATGACCCAGATTAGCAAACAGAGACCGAACTCACTGTTTGTCGTCATTAGTTTCAAAACATGGTACTCTTTCGATTCAAGAATCTAAACCACAATAATTTTCTCCATTTGTATCCAACCAACACATAAAAAACAGTTGAAAAACAAAACATATATACAGAATATACATGCCACTTCCATGTAATCTGGTCAATTTAGCCAAACCAAACATGGCCTTAGTGTAACCCGAAAAACCACTGTTCGTCATCTTCCTAATGCAAAATCGAAACAGTCAGAGCAATGGAAACTTTCCCATAATGGAATCAAAGGAATGGTAACATTGATACGCATGGTAACACTTCCATCATAGAAATAGAAGAGCTTAATATTCATGTAAATATTAAAACCAACAATTCTTTAATCAGAAAACATTCAAATAAAAGAAATTGCTCTCCCGACATAAAAATAATGAATGAGAAGATTAGAAAAAACACAAAAAGTAAACAACAGATCATAATATCTTGCATGCATATTCATGAACCAGTTTGGTTCTTCGATTTTCAGAGAAAAGGTTCATTAATGAAAAAAAAAATATTGCCAATGTAATTATTCACAAAACAATACAAGAAATCCGTAAAACAATTAAAAGTGTAATGAATACAATCATTATAGGTGGTCAAAAATTTATCCCATTTTCAAATATAAAAAGAGCATATAACATAAATTTACTTTTTTCCTCAACACTTAACCCATCATTCAAATTCCATAGGCATCTTGAAAACAATAAAGAACATGGACAGTATTTATGTTCAAGGAGCCAGGCTTAACCCTCTACGAATTCCACAGAATTTGTTAAGATTGCTCAAGGTTCATTTTAATCATAATGTTATCAATCAGTTGGAGTCCAGAGGGCATAAAAACACCGCCAAAAGAACACAGAAAAAGTAGCTCTGAATAATCTATCTTAAGATTGTTGAAAAAATTAGTATAATTTTTGTACATTAACAGCAAATAAAATAAAACCATAAAATTGGACTTACAAACCGTATAATTTTAATCATGAAAGTAGATCAAGGCTACCGTTTGACGCTCTGTTCTTAAGACAGATTCTTCCCCTTACAGTGCTTACAGTGTTACAGACGTCTATCTCCTATGATACAATGATCTGAATCCCACAGAAAAAAACACTGTAATCGGTGGGCCTGTCAAACTAAACTATATTTTGTACTCCCTTCACACGAACTCCAACACAATGTATGTAATATACTCCATATAAACTATATCTCAAAAACAAAACAGAACCTCAAAAAATATAAAGAAACTCATGACTATTCAGAATAGAATAGTCATCAAGAAAGGGACACACCTAATAAGTGTCACCAAAAGACATAACCCTAAAATCGTAATTATAATTACCATCTTCAATTAATTCTCATTCACATTAAAAAAATAATTTTAAATCATTTTTTCCAACAAGATTGAATTTTGTGACATCTCCCATCACATGCAACCGCTTTTGAGATTTGTCACTTGTAACCTCTCTTTTTTTGGGTCTATCATGGTATGGTTTTCTTTCATTAAAAAAAATAATTTGAAGTCATCTTTTCCAACAGGATTGAATTCTGTAACATCTCCCATCACATGCAGCCACTTTTGAAATTTGTCACTTTGTAATCTCTTTCTTTTTTTTGGTCTATCATGGTACGGTTTTCTTTCATAAGTATGTCGTGGGCTTTTACTTTTTTTTTTTTTTTTTTAAGTAGGTAGAATAAATTCCGCTCTAATACCATGTCAAAATTCTGTATCCAACGCAAAACGTTCATCATCTCGCAATGAAACAATGACCCCACCATCTGAGCCCTAAATGCAGAATGACTAGGGTGCAACCCAATTTACAAACTCACCTTTTAAGCTGAACATTGCTTGCTTCTGAACTCTTTAGACAAAAGCTCGTGCATTAGATCTTGCAACCTCTTGGCACCAGGACCAGGTCTAAACACTGAATCATTACCTCGCAAGGAACAAGGGTCTGCCCCGCCTTCTGAGCTCCCAACACACCATGCCCCAGGTGAAAAGCGATTAGTGCGGCTCAGAATCTCTTTATCAATCTTGTCCAAAACCGGATCGTCCTTGGCGAATTTTCGAGCAAATGGGGCACTACTATTGACCATCTTCTGAAAGTCCTTAACAGTCAGAGAAATAGGATGCTGCTTCGGAGGACTGTCCCAAGCAATGTAGTGGAGATCATGGCCAATTGCAGTACTGTGGAATTCTTCTGTGTTACACATGACGGTATGGAAGTAACCCTCTGGAGAGGAGATGAAATTTGTGTAATACATTAGAATTGTTCGTGGGAAATTATCCCATCCCCATATACAGTATTCAACGAATGAGCGGGTTAGCATCACCCATGCTGAACCTGCATAAGAAGCAAACCAGTTTTGAGAAGTTAAACTCATATAGAGGTTATTCCATCCCCATATACAGTATTATTTTCTTTTTCTTCGTGATCGTTTTCTGTGTTTTCAGAAAGAAAATAAAAACTGAAAAGTTCGAAAACAAGCATTGTATTGTTTCATTTTTGTGTGAATATTTGAAAATTCAAAAAACACCTTCTTGATGTTCCCTGAAAAGATTTATTTTTATTTAAATTTTCTCAAAAACAGTTTTAGGAAACAATTGGTCAAACAAATTAGTGTGTTCAGGAAAATGCAAACAGGAAAAAATGAAACAATTTTTGTGAAAATTCAGACTTCAAATGAATGTCCCGTTCAGGAAGTTAGACAAACCTATGAATGTTTACATGTCAGCAATTTTTCTTGAAAACTCCTCAAAGACTGGATTCAAATTTCCCAAAACTGCTATGAAGGCCGGGGAATCTAAGAACCATACGTGCAAGTATAAACCTATTTGTCATAATTCTAAGGCTTCTTTTTCATAATTATATCACACATTTTGCATTCTATTATCCTTCAGGTAACATTTCAATCTTATACAACTTTCCCATATCCTTCCTATTTCTGGTTCCCATTCCAAGCAAGCTTGGTCAACATCCATGCCACAAATAAAAGAGAGAGACCCTCAAAAGGCTAGGCTTTGCACATAAAGCAGAGGTATTCAACTAGTTTACATCAACAGGCATATGGAGTGCAGATGTAATGCATAGTAATTAGTAAGAACTAAGCACACCAGCAACTAATTTAATAGGACCACATTCTGTGTACTACATAAAATTCCAAACAATAATTTTACATAATGATCTAGTGAACTTCTGGCTCTATATTGTTAAAATGATGAATAACAGAACATTAAAACTTATTTCCCAAAAAGCTAAAATCTCAGTTTGTAAATGAAACAAGGAAGAAAAATAAGGTAGCTTTTACCTTCAGAGAAATGGATTTGCATTCTATTGCACTCAACATTACAATAGTCCTAAATAGGATTTTTTTAGTACGATGCCTGTATCCTGACAAGTCCAAAACTACATCTGATTCTGTTTCAAATTTAAAGGTAATTCAACCCCCTGAATCTCACTTAAACTCATCGAAGAAACAAGGAACCATGGCTATGTAACTCATCGTTGAACAAGAAAGTTCACATTTGGCCAACTGACTCATTATTGTTTGATCGGCTTAACATACCAGTAAATAACTTGAAGGATGTGGGTAGCGATCGACGCTGAGTTGTCAATGCTATGTCAGACTTTTTGGATAGATAAAGAGCTGGATCAATTATGATTGGTTTTGCTCTCTGGTTCCTGCAAAAGTAAGTAAAATAACCTTGACTTGGAAGAGAAGAAATGGTGCTAGGCAAATGCATTCTGTAAATCTATGTTACTTACAGTTTCCAACCACGAAGCTGTGTATGTTCTATAAAATTCAAATTTCTTGACAAATTAGAAAAAATATGCAGTAGATCTGCACAATCAGAACACACATCAGATATTTTCTCATACAAAGAAAGAACAATCCTTGCATATACCTTAAGTTTCTTCATGCCATGGCTAGGGAAGTATGCACAAACAATTTAACATGATGCAACACAAAACTACAAAGTGAAATACAATTTCTGATACCGTAGGTTCTACGATTCAATGCAACTGACTAACTGCAGTTGAACAAAGTACATAAGAGGTTCTATTTCAGAAATATACCAGCCACTCAAAATTTCCTAGCTAGGCAAACCAGAAGTATCATTTCTAAATCAATGTCCAAAATGATTAAATGGTTACTAGGATGCCTTTTGTGGAAATGCATTGTTGAATAGCAATAAAATGGGCACATTACAACTCCAAAGATCATGTACTACATTGGGCGTTTAAACTGCCTTGCTAATTCAAGGAGGTATAAAAGAATGACAAAAACAAGGACTTCCTAGTGCAAAATCTCAATTATTACCCATTACCATAGCCTTATGTGATTTTTTGGCAAAGGAACTGATGCAGAAAGTTGTATACATGGATTTCAGACCACTGATGAAGCATAAGGCACTCAATCATTGCAACATGCAGGTAGTTCTAACCATCACAAGATTTCACAACTTAAATATGGATTATTAGCTTATAAACATGTTTATGACAGAGATTATTAGCTTATAGACAAGTGTTTATGTCAGCGTATCTCAGGTAGGCTGTTAGATTTTTAAAAAATGTACGAATAAGAAAATCAAAAGGCAACCGAACCTAGGAAGTGGATACCTCAAAAAGCACAGCCCTAAGATCTCAGTAATATGGACAAGAGTCCTCCTAAACTTACTCTCTTCTGAATCTCAGGAGTTGGATCAAAATTTATGGCACAGCCCTAAGAGACCAAAAGTTCTCAAAGCCTATTCTCTAGATCAATAGTTTTGTATGACGGCACTTGATATTGAGAGCACAAAAGCCACAGATATGAACAGCCGTCTAATCAAACTATTGTGACTATTTTCACCCTGTTCAACATGATTATTTCTCATTTTATAAACCGCGCATATAAACAGAAGTATGGACACAAATATGTTTAGGCAGCGATGTGTGAAGAGAAAAGTAAGACGAAAAGATAGGTGAGGTTATGTGGTTCTTGTTAGGATGTGTGGAGTCTAAAAAGCGCCTGAGCGCGGAGCAACAATGGGCAACGCTAGTAGAGTGCTAGCAAGCGGTAGTATGCGCTGGTAAGCACTACAAAGTGATGTGCTTGCAGAGCGCTCGAACACCAAGAAAACGAAGCTTGCACTAGTGAAGCACATGCGGAGCACTCAAGCAGTGGCAACGTTCCAGGGTTTCCAGTATATGACGCTAGCAAACGCTTGTCGAGCTCCAGTCTACCTGGATATTTTAAACCCTAAGCTATTTATATTAGTTTTTGGTGCAGTCATTAATTAAGTTGCTGAGAAAAAATATAATTTGTATAGTTTGTCTCTCATATTGTGAAAACTCGCAGCAATTGTGGACATAAACCTAGTTGGGTGAGCCACGTAAATCTTGAATTTTTTCATGTGTAATTGTTCTTGTGTTTGTTCTTTGTTTTGTTTGCATTTGTTGTTTTTCCTTAGATCCTGTTAGGGGTTTGCTCTTAGCCCTAACAACAGGTATCAGAGTCAAGGGTTTGTTTAGTGAAAACAACAACGACAGAAAATGGGAAGATCAAGATCGAGAAGTTCAATGGTGCAGACACTAAATTCTGGAAGATACAAATTAAAGATTATCTAAACCAGAAGAACTTGTATCTATCCCTCGAGGGTAAAAAACCAGAAGGCATGAAGGAGAAAGAATGGTCTCTCCTTGATAGATAAGCCATGGAGGTTATTTGATTAATTCTGTCACGAAACATCACCTTCAATATTATGAAGGAGAAGACTAAGGCAAGTTTGATACAGACTCTGACCAACATGTATGAAAAGCCTACTATGTTCAATGAGATTAATCTGATGCACAGATTCTTCAACATGAAAATGGCATAAGGTGAGTCAATTGCAGATCACTTAACCGACTTCATCACAACAACAACTCAATTAAGCTTTGTGTCAATTGAGTTTGACGATGAGGTAAGAGCATTGATTCTTCTATCCTCTTTTCCTGAGAGTTGAAACTCTTAACAATCGTGAGTAACTTACTAGAAAGTCAAAAATGAAGTTTAATGATGTTATAGACCTAATTCTTAGCAAATAAATTTTTAGAAAGTAATTTGGGTGAAACTTTAGGGTCTATTTTGCGTGCTAAGACCAGCGGAAGAACAATGAAAAGGAACTATGATCGTGGAACGTCAAAATCTAAGAAGAGGAACAAGCCTAATGGGGGTGAAACCTGTTGGAATTACAGAAATAAGGGACATCTCAAAAAAGATTGCAGAGGCCTGAAAAAGGGCAAGAATGTTCAGAACTCAGCAAATGCTATAGCTGCTAAAGAAATCCATGATGCTCTGAAATGCAACATCGACAGTCCCACGGAATCTTGGATCCTGGATTCAGGTGCGTCATTTCATTCTGCTTTACATCGAGAAATTATAGAAAAGTACATTAGCGGTGATTTCAAAAAGATTTTTCTGGATGATGACTAATCTTTGAAAAATGTGGCTAAAAGAAATGTTAGAATCAGTTTCTCAAATATGTACCAAGGTTGAAAAGCAACCTAATTTTCTATGGGGCAGCTTGATAATGACAGTTGTCTGGAAAGTTTCGTTAGTAGATTGTTGAAGATTACCAATGGAGCTCTTGTTGTTGCTCAGGGAAAGAAAGAAGGTAACCTCTACATGACTACAAACAATAGAAGTGCTAAATTTTTTGTTGACACAAAGAAGTGTTCAAATCTCTGGCATAGCAGGCTTAGGCATATGTGTCAGAACTGCATCTTTGGTAAATAGAAGAGGGTTAATTTCTCGAAGGTCAAGAGAACATTGAAGAAGTAAAAATTAGAGCTGGCCCCTAGTCATGTGGCGGGACCTACACCAATCTCATCTCTTAGAGGCTCATCTTGTTTTGTCACCTTCACCGATGATTCGACAAGAAATGTATGGGTTTATTTTTTAAAGAATAAATCTAATGTGTTTATCGCTTTTAAGAAATGAAAAGCCTTGTTAGAGAATGAAAAATGTCTAAACATCAAGAGTTTGAGGTCAGACAACAACGGAGAGTATATTGATACTAGATTCAAGAAATTTTGGGTCGAGAGCAGAATCAAGATGGAGAAGACTCCTCTAAGAACACCTCAACTCAACAAGGTTGCTAAACGGATGAACATGACATTAATTGAACGTGCCAAAAGCATGAGGATACAATCTGACTTGCCACAAATGTCCTAGGCAGATGCAGTTAATACAGTAACTTTTCTTATGAATCGAGGTCCCTCTGTTCTTTTAGAGGAAAAAATACCTAAGGAGGCCTATAGTGATAAGGATGCAAAACTTGTCTTCCCTAAAAGTTTTTAGTTGTATTTTTTATGTTCATGTTAACGCGGGTGATAGGAATAAACTTGAACCTAAGTTTGTAAATGCACTTTTATTAGATATGGCAATGATGAGTTAGGATATCGATTATGGGCTATCAAAATTAAAAAATTATTTGTAGTAGGGATGTCGTATTCAATGAGAAAGTCATATATAAGGATCATAACTTATAATATTTTCCCTACCATTCTTGAACATGTTGAGTTAGAGAAAATTTGTATAAATTATGTGAACAATAGAGTGCAGAGCAACTCGAAAATTATCGTTCAGCTAGAAAAACCGCATACTCGTAACCGAGTTGAGACAATCTATAGAGTCTTTAAGCCTACACAACGATACTCTCTTTCATTATATTATTTGTTGTTATTTGATGATGGTGAGCTAAAATGTTATGATGAGATTTTACGGGTTAATGATTCAACCAAGTGGGAGTTAGTTATTAAGGATAGAATAACTCATGAAAAATAAGATGTGGGAGCTAGCTAAACTACCACAGGAGAAGAAAGCTCTCCATAACAAATAGGTTTACAAGATCAAGGAAGAACATGAAGACAACAAACAATACACGGCCAGAATAGGTGTGAAGGGCTTTCAACCAAAAGAGGGGGTCAACTACACAAAAATTCTCTCTCCAATTGTGAAGCTGACAATAACCAAACTTGTGTTGGGAATTGTAGCAACTGAAAATCTGCACCTTGAGTAGATAGATGTGAAGACAACATTCGTCTATAGTGATTTGGAGGAAGGCATTTACATGAAGCAACCAAAGGAGTTCGCAACATGAGGGAAAGGTGAATTAGTATGCACACTTAAGAAGAGCTTGTATGGGTTGAAGTAGGCGTTAAGACAGTGGTATAAAAAGTTTGACGGATTCATGTGCAGCCCTAGCTTCGAAAGATGCCAGTCAGATCATTGTTACTATTTCAAAAGGTTTGACAATTATTACATTATTTTGTTCCTTTATATGGATGATGTGCTTATTGAAGGATCCAGCATGCAGGAGATTGATAAGTTGAAGATGTAATAGTTAACATAGTTTGAGATGAAAGATCTGGGGGCTATAAAAACGATTCTTTGAATGAGAATAAACAAAGCCAGGAATGTTGTGGGCATATCACATGTAGTGAGAGTCATTAGCAAGTACATGCGTAATCCAAGCAAGCATTATTGGGAGATAGTGAAACAGGTCCTTAGATACTTGAGAGGCACCATTATGTTTCAAACAGAGTTCTCTAAATTTGTACAAATATGTGAATGTAGATTTAGCCGGTGATGTCGATAATTGAAAAAGAACTATCAGCTATGCTTTCACATTAGGTGGTACGGTAGTGAGTTCTATTTCTTAAGTGCAGAAAATAGTGGTACTCGTCACTACGAAAGCCAAGTATGTTGTTGCTGAAGCTAACAAGGAATTGATTTGACTACAATGTATTCTAGATGATTTAGGTAAAATGAGGGTACTGTTCTATTTAGTGATAATCATAGTATCATTCATCTTGTGAAGAACCCAGTGTTTCATTATAAGACAATTTAATTAAGGTATTATTTCATTTATTTGCTTTTGGATGAAAGAATTTTATGACTTTATCACTAGAAATAATCCGTGGCAATGAAAATCTAGCTGATATGTTAACAAAACAGTCAACATTGAGAAACTAAAACTATGCTCAGCTTCGGTTGGTTTTCTAGCTTGAAGATGGAATGCATTGTTGTGAGAATGGTTTGCTTTGCAATGGTGGTGCTTTTCTGGTGCAGGTTTGGGTCATGTGCTGGAAAGTGAGAGATTGTTGGAATGTGCGAAGCTTAAAAAGCGCCTGGGCATAGAGCAACAATGAGTAGTTCTAGCAGATAACTCAAGCGCTAGCAAATTCAAAAGCTAGTGCTAGTTAAGCATTAGAGCGCCAAGAAGACAGAAGCTTGCGTCGATCACTCGAGCAGTGACGACATTCCATGGATTTCAGTATATAGCACTAGCCAGCGCTCGTTGAGCTCTCAGCGTTGCATCGCTTGAATGTTTTCAATCCTAAACAATTTATATTAGTTTTTAGTACAGTAATTAGTTAAATAGCTCAAAAAAGTTTTAATTTGTATATCTTGCCTCTTATATAGTGAAAACTCCCCACAAGCGTGGACGTAGCTCTAGTTGGATGAGCCACACGTATCTTGTGTTTCTTTTGTGTGTGGTGGTTCTTGTGTTCATTCTTCATTTTGTTTGCATTCGTTTCATAGATCCTGTCAATGGTTTGTTCTTAACCCCAACAGTTCTGTTAGCAATACATTCTATCCTTCTGGCACTGCCCGACCTAGCTTCGTAGATTTTTGCTGGTCATTGGTGGAAGTGATTTCAATAGCACCCACAAGCTACAGACTGGATACAGTCAACTCGACACGGTGAACTACATTTGGAAATCCCAACCACATTAGTTACAACCGAAGACTCAAATATCATTGATGCCCTTCAAATTAGGAGTTCCATATTTTCAGATAATAGGATGCTTTTGGGGGGGAAAATCACATTGCTCGTCTCAATATCCCCCACGAGGCAAAACAAAGAGCATCATAAAAATTTCTCCTATTATGAGCAATTTTCACCACTTATAGACCAGCCATTTTTCCCCAAAAGACCAAACTAGCAGCACACTGATGTCCTCAATTCATCTTATTTGTGTTAGAAATGGTCAATCCACATGAATTTAAATAAACTTTTGAGGATGCCAGCATGCATCGCCAGTGATAGCAGTAAATGCTTACTGCAACAACCAAATGAAACAACGATTTGAAAGGGAACAAATCATCAGAATCAACACTACCGCCAAATCCCAATTTGCAAGATAATGCATCACATGCCGCAACAAATATCCAGCTTCTTAGTTCCCTTATTTTGCTTCATCAAAACTTAGCACCAACATTATTAGATTATCATTTCAATTTGACAGAAAGGTCTCATCTAAATACTATTGTGCATCTCCGTTTCCCTATTCCTGCACTTGTCTTACACCAGCATTCTGTTCAATATCTTCAACCTCCATGTTTCATATTTCAGCCAAGAAAATGGCTTAAGTTTTAAGTTTTTGGGAATTTTTTTATATGACCTAGACATTCTAAGAAGTAAGATCATATGGTATTGTTATCGAAAATTGTAAATGAAGGAGGGGGAGGGGGAGGAAACATTATGTTAGGAATAAACTACAAGCATGATAGCAATCATAACCGTAATTACGACGTGAACGAGACACAGAGCATAGAACTAACCATCTTGTGTCATAAGAGGATAATCTGAAGCACTGAGGTTTATAAACCAGTCCCAATTCAAGCTCTCCTTCAACAAAATTGCAATTGCCTGAAGGGTGCTAGCTATCATGGTAGGGCCCTTGTATGTCACCAAATTTGACTGCGCCATTACACGCACATTTTCCACTTCCCGAAAGGTAGGATCATTCTTCACCGACATTGACAAATCCAGCCTTTCACGCGGTGGAGCCTCAAGATCCATATGCAGAATATACTGATTTCTTGGATGATACACAGCTTGCAAAGTCCTCATTATTCTTTGACTGTCTCCTTTTGTTCCCGATATAAGATAAGCCAATCTAGGCGCCTCTGTTTTTGAAACTCCACTGGTGTCAAATGAACTCTTTAAATCTGATTCAACAAAATACCGACTAGAATCCTCCGATCTTCCAATTGAAATAATGTCGACTTGCAGTTGATCACCAGGATAGGAAGATGAATACAGCCCAAAAAAAGCAGTCATAGACAGAGTAATCGATACCATCACGCTAGCAAAAAATGGAAGAGCCCATCTTTTATCACTAAGTCCCCTTCCTGAGTGGGAATTAACGGTTTTTCTCATGCCCATTAACGGGTTTTTCACCAAATATTCTTTTGTATGTAGACTCAGAAAAAACCCTCAATTATGAGAACTCAAAAAGATTAGGAATCAAACTTGATCCCCCAATCTTTTAAATATCACAACCCAGAAAGAAGGTTATAGAGCAGAAAAGTGGGTGTTTTCAGATGATTTCAGAGCTGATGAATTTCTCTGTTTTCCCCCCAATCTTCTAAAAATCACAACCAGAAAGAAGGTTATAGAGCAGGAAAGTTGGTGTTTTCGGATGATTTCAGAACTGCTAAATTTCTCTTTCCCCCGCCCCCCAAATCTTCTAAATATCACAACCCGAAATAAGGTTATAGAGCAGAAAAGTTGGTGTTTTCGAATGATTTCAGAACTTCCGCAAATGTACCTCCCATGGAAACCGAGAAAATCATGGAAAGGCCATTGCAGTACGTAGACTGTAACGTACGACCAAATTCAAACCTAAAAATTCAATTTCCCACCAGCAGCAAGTAGATTCTTGCAATCTCTCTGTAAAACTGTCACAGATCCAAAACCACGCATGAAAAACGACGAATATTCGTTTATAGAGAGACAGAAGTGGCGTTACGGATAACTTTGAGTTCGATAGTAAGCTTCAGATAGTTCAATTCAACGACCGCTAGTCACTGGTTCTGAAAGTTCGAAGAAATAGAGCGAGGAAGAGGAAGAAGAGGAATTAAGCAAAAGTAGAAGTGATTAAGCCAAATGTGTATGATTTGGGGATGGAATTTGAAGAAAAAGGGTAAAATCTATTACGAAAGAACGAACCCAAGTGGGTCTTATATATACATACATATATAGTCGCAATCGATCGATCGATCGATCGATCGCGAGAGAGGGAGAGAGAGCTCACTGTTACTCTCTGAGCTTCACAGAAGGGACCTCTGGCGGTGAACGAAATTCAGACACGACAAGCGATCTTAGGGCAGAGGGAGAGGGAGAGAGGGTGGCGAATGCGATAACCGATGGCAAAATATTTTGCTTAAATTGTGGGCAATAAGCTTTTGTTATTTAAGGAATTTTAGTAGCGAACAAATAACTCCAGTTCCTAATTTTTGTGAGAAGGGGATTCATGAAAATTGGAATCTACAATTAAAGATTTCAGATCATCTTCCCATCGCTGTCAAATACGCCCGTGTAATTTGAAATTTTGAATTATATAAAAATTAAAAAAAATTATGAGACAGATGGTACCGATAAGTTTAGATGTGGGTAAATATCGATCAATTTGTTGTAAATGAAAGATAAGATCGGTGGTATTTGATATTATTAAAGTAAAAAATTAATGAATAATTTAATTTATAAGTTGTTTATTATTTTTTATTTAGTATAAAAATTTTAACGCGTAAGATTTTTTAGAATAGAAATAATTTAAAAAAATAAATTTATTTATATTTTTTCAAAATGTATATAAAAAATATAGATAAATTTATCTGTCTTTTATTTAAAACACATATAAAGAATACAGATAAATTTATCTATTTTATTAAAAACACGTATAAAGAATACAAATAAATTTATCTGTGTATTTTTAAAATATGTATAAAAAAATATAGATAAATTTATCTGTCTTTTATTAAAAGCACGCATAAATAATACAGATAAATTTATTTGTACTTTTTAAAAATATGTATAAAGAATACAGATAAATGTATCTATTTGCATTATCTGTGTTAATATGCAAATAGATAAATTTATTTGTTAGGCATAAATAAGTAGACAGATAAATTTATCTGTTTACATTATCTGTATTCATATGCAAATATATAAATTATCTGTTTGCATATTAAACAGATGAATATCAAACAGATAAATTTATCTGTTTGTTATGCAAAATAGATAAATTTATCTGTTTACAATGTATTTTCAGAAAAAATTGCGTAATTGAACTTTGTGCGTTAAAATCTTTGTTAATTGACCTTGCACGTTAAAATTTATTTTTTTAACATTTGGTTGAAAGCACTTTGTTAAAATTAATAGCATATAAATTGTAATTTACAGTAAAAATTGTCAGTGTGATAAAAATTATAAATTATAACTAAAATATAAGAAAAAATAATTGTAATTTATAGTAAAAATTATTAACATTTAAAATAAATTATAATTTATAACTAAAACTAATAGCAAGAATTTAAAAATTGTAATAAGAAACTAAAAGGTTTAGCAAAAAATTTTGCCAAACACCTCCTTTGTATAAATTAATAAAGTTCTTACA